>PVIW01003000.1:0-187967 GCA_004026585.1 Noctilio leporinus | reverse complement strand
GAACGAATCAACAAATGGGACTATATCAAATTGAAAAGTTTCTGTTCAGCTAAAGAAAATACCAGCAAAATTCAAAGGGAACCAACTGTATGGGAAAACATAATTGCCAATGATACCTCAGACAAGGGTCTGATCTCCAAAATATATAAAGAACTAATGCGACTCAACACCAGGGAGACAGACAGCCCAATTAAAAAATAGGCAAAGGACCTGAACAGACAACTCACTGAGGAAGATATACAAAGAGCCCAGAGGCATATGAAAGAATGCTCAACATCGCTAGTCATCAGAGAGATGCAAATTAAAACTGCATTAAGATACCACCTCACACCTGTCAGAATGGCAATCATCAGCAAATCAACAAACAACAAATGTTGGCGAGGATGCGGGGCAAAGGGAACCCTCATACACTGTTGGGGGGAATGCAGGCTGGTGCAGCCACTGTGGAAAACAGTATGGGGTTTCCTTAAAAAACTAAACATGGAACTGCCTTTTGATCCAGCCATTCCACTACTTGGACTATACCCAAAGAATCCTGAAACACCAATTCATAAGAACCTATGTACACCTATGTTCATAGCGGCACTATTTACAATAGCCAAGTGCTGGAAACAGCCTAAGTGCCCATCAGTGGATGATTGGATCAAAAAACTTTGGTACATATACACAATGGAATTCTATATAGCAGAAAGAAAGAACTTGTACCCTTTGCAACAACATGGATGGAACTGGAGAGTATTATGCTTAGTGAAATAAGCCAGTCAGTGAAGGACAAATATCATATGATCTCAACCATTACGGGACAATAATGAGCAAAACTAACAACAAGCAAAACAGAACCAAGTATATGAATACAAGGAATAGGCCTTTAGTGGTCAGGGGGAATGGGGTTGGGGGGGGAGGGTGGAGGCAGAGGCAAAGAAGGGGAGCAGCTTAGACAAGAACCTAGTATAAAGGAACCATGGACATGGACAACAGGTGGGATGGACTTTGGGGGGAATGGGTGGGTGGGGAGGGGAACAGAGGGGAACAAAAAGGGGATGGATGTAATACAACAACAATAAAATTTTAAAAAAAAAGAGGGGGAGCAAAAAGGGGATGGATGTAATACAATAACAATAAAATTAAAAAAGAAGAAAAAGGCCTAAAACCACTGAAGAATATAAAAATTGGTGAGCACAGTCATTTTTTCCTATAACTCAAGTCACATCTTTTCTTTAGTAACTTACAATTCAAGATCTCCAATAATAAAAGTAATTTTTTTTCAAACTGAATTTTCATTCTAGTTTCAAAATAAACCTGTGACATTAAATGTCTTTTCATTGAGATTAAATATTAAGTGCAATATCAGAGTTAAAGCATACATTAGAAACTGTGATATTTTATATATATATACGCACATACACATTTTAAAATACTTTCAAACATTAAATATCTACCATCACATGGAAGCAATGTGCTACTCGGAAACAGAAGCAGCAAACCGACAAGTTGAGACCAGAGAGCCCTGCCCTTCAAGGTTATGCACGAATGCCACCCGTAGGCTGAGACCTATTAACATCACAGGGACCCGTGTTTGACCAGCGAAAGCCCGGCCCTTACAGAGCAAAGGTCGTGGGGAAGGTGAGCGCGTCCCCGCTGAGAGAACTGGAGGTGCTTGCCAGTGGGGTGGCCACCAGATTTTCTGCTCCGGCTTTCAGCAGGATTAGGAAATAGTAATTTGCTGCATCTGCAAGAAATAATCACATTACAAAATGAGCACAGGCAAACAGATTTGGATAATCAGCACTCTGGAAGACGAAAGGAATAAAGTAACACTAGAGCCGATCTACATTAAATGTGTTGCAACATTTCTAAAATCAACTGTTCAGACAAAAAAGCTAAGTAAGACATAGGCAGATGGTCATAATTCTGGAACACGCTTCATCAAGGTCTCTTCCTATTATGTGAATTAAAATAACTTCTCTCCACATTCCTCAATTTCTGTTGACTTCACATTTTACCTATTGACCCCCAATTCTCTAGCTAGTAGTATATACTTGAGCATATACTATTTTATCCCAAAACTGAGATTAAAGTACTATATTTCTGTAAAGGTTTCCTCAGAGAAAAAAACTAATGAAAACATGAATTATTTCTTCACTATTTGTCAATAATCACAGATCTGAAGGTACATACTAAATTACCAACAGATTTTTGCCTGCACCTTACCAAAATCAGACAACAGCTAATTAGAACGTAGATAACCTCATTCCTACCAAAAGGCTCAAAAATTTTAAAGATCTCCATTCTTCACCTTTCCTGAACCTTAAATTCACTTCTCACCTATGTCTAGCCCTCCTTTCTCTCAGAGAATGCCTCACACACAAATTTAAAGAAAAATTTTTTTTAAATCCCAAATTTAATAAAACCTTCATTTTATTAAGTTTGCTATTCATCAGCTCCTGATGCCACACACCCACTTTGCTTATAAATGATTTTTATGTGAATACACAGTTTGGAAAACTTTACTTATTCAATTTATAGAGGAGCAAAAGGAATAAAATTTCAGAAGACGCATCTCTGCTGTGGGCTCTTCACTCCTACAACCAGTAACTCATAATTTACAGAACACATCTCAATAAGGGCATGAACTTTACACAGAACAAAGTTTAGTAAAATAAGCTCTTTGACATGCCCCAAATACTGTCCACAATAAAATGAATGAACGTTACCTGATTGCTATGTCAGGATGACTCATTTCAGGAAACTATTTTATGTTCAGAATTATGTTTACCTAGCTTTACTTTCAGCTAGAGCCACGTCTGCTAGTGTGCGGATCCGTAAGCCCATACATGAAGTTTCCCTCGATTGCTTCTACACACACAACTTCACAAAAGGAACCAAGACCCACGCTTTGCCTCTTACGCATCTCCTTGTCCCCAGCTGCGGTTTCAGCCCAGGTGAGCCTCATCATTTAACACGTGGGCTAGAAGACCTGCAAGCGGGAAGGTCCCCATACCTGGTTTCTGGGCTGCACTGCAGACAAAATCGGCTTTCAGAGGCAGGCGGATTTCGGACAGAGTCACGGACCCCTTGGATGGGGCGCATTCACTCTGGGCTGCAGGTGCCACTCTAGTCCTCCTCTGAGAACCCTCACTCTTCAGCAGGTTCAGCTCATCAAGTAGAAGCGTTCTCTTCTCAGCTGTGTGAAAACATGCACGTTCCCATCTGGAGTGTTAAAAATGCAACTGTTCCTAAATGAGACCAGTATACCTTGTGGCAGTGGCCAAGGACAAACCTGTCCCCTTCTTTACTCACACAGGGGTGGGCAGCTGGGGCAACCTTCATCGTCCACCTGCTTAGCAAGTGCTTGTAACTAACTGAATGCTTCGCTTTCGGTCAGCTTCTTGAGTGGTATGATCTTCCCGCACTAACCTGTCCCATCACCCGTCACCACACACGCACACGCGAGTTCACACTCCACTTCAGCAACAGCTAGGCAGACAGGTGCAGGCGGCACGCTTGTGCGTGGGATGTGAAGACGTGCGTACGTACAGCACACTCTCCACAACTACATTCCTTTCACGCCTTCCAGTTCCTTTCACCCCCCATGCCAACTGCACCTCAGTTTACAGAGGGTGTTCACAGGCATCGTCACAACCCCCCCACAGATCCACTAACGCAGATTCTCAGACAGGCCCTTTCTCTACAATCCGAGCCTGTCCCGGTCTGCGGCTGTTTCCGGGAGGCACCCACTTGCGATCAGAAGGAGCCTCTCGGCCTCCGCCTCCTCCAGGGAGCCCCGGCCGTGCTCCTCGTCCACGCAGCAGTTCAGGGCCTGGCTGGCCTGGTAGATCACCGTCTGCTGCAGGTTGACTTCATTGTTGAGTTCCTGGAGAAAGCCGGGAGAGAAACGCTCATTCCCTGGGCACCGCTTTCACTTTGCTTACACGTGAATTACAACCAGCCGGGTTCAGTGATAGCCAAACTTTCCACCAAGTCAAAACTTCAGTTTCACGGTTCAAGTGCCAGGCTGTGCACCAAAAACATGTAGCATACTACAATAATAACACTATGAACGTTCTTCCTATGAAAACTCAAGCATACTTACTAAAATCATCATTGGGACTATGTCCAACAAGGTCATGACTAAGAGATGATCTGTTTCATTTTATTTAAATTACACGTATGTTGTACTTTTAAAAATGTTTTCCTGACGGTGGAGAACCTCGGAGGGCAAAACAAATTTCCCACTGCAGCACCATCGAATTGCTAGTCAACACTTCAGGGATACTTAGGGCAACATGTTTAAAAACATTTCTACAATACTAAGCGAGCTTCCAACTTCTGAATCAACAGGACCTTCCTCCAATTAAAATGAAATCAAGACGAATGCCCAAGGTCCCATGGGTCGGACCTGCCCTAGTCGCTCCGGGCCGGCAGCACGCAGACCGGGGCCCTGTCCCCAAGGCCCTCCGCCCGGGAGCACTCTGAACGCCCTTGCCCGGACACACCTGCATTTTCTGCTTGAGGTTAACCTGACGGGGAAAGCCATTCTCTTCTCCGGCGTTCTTTCTCCCCTGCAGTTTTGAAGCAACATCTTCCTTCCGAACAATCGCCTGCTTGATGGAAGGACGGTCTGTTTCTTTGACCCTCTGAGATCTATATGCATCAATGCTTCAGCAAACAGTTACACTGTTAGAAACTCAGCCACTCGCTCCGCACCGTCTTTATTCAACATCTCAGCAGAATTTAGTACTGACAATGAAATGCAGCAGCCAAACGCTTCACTGGTGGAAAATGCCAGTGGGTGAAACACAGGCTGACAGAAGTTATTCCAGATTTGTACACAAGTACTAATTGCATTATAATTATAAGTAATACGACTTGTTACATTGACCTAAGCCACAGCCCTGAGGAGGGAGTGCCTCCCCCAAAGTTCTTACCTGTAAAGAAGGTCACGGTCCTCAGAGCCAATGCTGTCACCAGACTCTGCCCGAGGGACACGGGTTCTTTGGAACTTTCCTGGTTTTGGACTCGCATCCTCTGTGCTACTGTCTTTCAGGCCCCGTCTAGGTGAGGACATGAGACTCTGCAGGGAAGCACAGTAGGGTGTCAGAAGGGGTCATAGATGATGCTGATTCCAAAATATAATTCTAAGCCATTGAAGGAATTCGTTATTATTAGGAAATAAATACCCAGTAAACCCAGTGATTCATCATAACAATAAGAGAAACTAAAATAAGTTCCTAAAAAGTAAATAAACAGAAACTGAAAGACAGTTAGAGTCTACACTCATAACCCTCTTTAAAAACATTTCTAATTAGCCCTGGACAGGGAACTCAGCTGGCTGGAGCACCCTCCCAATAAGCCAAGGTTGTGGGTTCGATCAGGGAACATACAAAAAGCAACCAATGGATGCATATATAGGTGGACCAACCAACTGATGTTTGTCTCTCTCTCAAATCAATCAATAAAAAAACTATTTCCAAACAAAGCTACAGTTATTCAATGTAGAGTGATAGCTAAAAATACAGGTAGTTCTTAATAAGTATTAGTTCTCTGTCGGTGCTAACCAATATACTAATGTGTCTGAACAGTCACATCAACACCATGATGTTATTACTACTTTGAACCTCATTTAACCGATGTGTGAACTATGGCGGAGAGGTTATATGATCTGACCAATAAACATCAGGCAATGGTAGAGAGGCAGGATTTGGGCCCAAATGTCAGGCTTTTGAAGCCATGCTGGCTTGGATTTCAGCCACAGTCAAGAGCAAATCTCTGCAGAGTATTCAGCTCTCTTTTAAGAGACTTACCATCAGGTTCGCAAAGTCCGCCTGGCTGCAGTGCCACGTTCCCATGCGCCCACTTCAACAAAAGGATACTGACCACCACTTAGCGTCCTCCTGTCCCGGCTGACATTCAGCCTCGCTCACCTGTGGGCTCCCCGCGCCGACCGTCTGCGCCAACGGGGCAAGCAGGGACATGGACGAGATGTTGAGCGCGTCCTCCTGGTCCTCGCTGCCTTCGGCCTCCGCGCGACCCAGCTCCCCGGGGCTCTTTGCCACGTCTGACACACCCTCCTCCAGGACATGGCTGAAGATGTCATTGATCACTTTCGAACTATTCATATCATCGTCATCATCCACGCTCATCTCTATTTCACGTACCACTTCTGAAAAAGGTTTCAATAAGCGTATGATGTGATTCGGACCTTTAAGAATGACAGGGATAGCAGAGACGATGTAATATGTGTATGCTGACTAAATATACAGGAGGAAAGCTCTCGTGAAAAACACCTCCTAAACAAAAAAATAATAATGAAATTTACTAATATGTGAAACCAAGACAACTTCCAAGTTTCTGGTCACATTTTCTAAGCAATAAAAGCAGAACTATCAAAAGTTGATTCCAGGGGATGGATGTAATACAACAACAATAAAATTAAAAAAAAAAAAAAAGTTGATTCCATGTTTTGAGTGTAAGAAAGACTATTAAGAACTCAGGATAACAGCCAAATGCTTCAGACTTACAAAAATGTTCTTTCAAATAACCTTGTTGTTGGAGCTGCCCTTTGGGAGAGAGGAAAGGATTAACGTCACCTAAGGCAGGATTCACAATGACTCCAGGAGCCATGACCCATCAGAGCAAGTGTGGGTGCAGAGGGCAGCACTCCTCTCCCCGTGACAGGTGTGTGACACCCTCCATCACAGCCACGGGGTCTGTGGCCCAAAGATAAGTGTTCACTGTGCCCTGTCTCTGCGGAAGCTAGAGTACTGCTTAAAGACAGAGAGTTCTCTAACATCACTGGCCATGCGGAAATGTAGAACGTGATCATGTGCTTCTACCAATCTATTATTTTTTATATCACACTCAGTGTTAATAAAAAATAAAGAATAAAAACCAACCTTTCTGCTGCACAACCTTTGGGTCTGATGTTACTTTTATAGACTTTTCCTCTTCTAAAAACAAAGTTATTTTCAAAGGACTAGACTTTGTCATTTCGCATTCGGTGGAACCTAGAAAAGGTTTAGAAAAAGCATATTAATACATATAAGAACCCAGAATTTTTTTGGTTTAAGAGTTTCATGCATCTTTTTTCTAATTATAAAACCGCATTTCACATCTAGAAATATATAAAGAATACCCCAAAACACTCTGTCCTCTCTCAACTTCCCCATCCCTCCTCACCAAGAGACAGGGACACCAACAAGACCAGGTCATTGTTTGTTCTTCCAGTTTTCCCACCTATGTATATGTATATGTATATTCTTTCATTTTATCAGAAGGTGATCACACGTACACGCTGTTCTACAACTTGTTTTTCACTTTTTAAAAAAAGTGTCCATGGCCTAAGAACCCAAAGGTCACTGGTTCAACTCCCAGCCAGGGCACATAATCAGGCTGCAAGTCAAGTTTCCAGCCAGGTCCATAGCTGGAGGCAGGTGAAAGGCAACCATACATGGATGTCTCTCTCCCTCTCTGCCTCTCTCCCTCTCCTTCTCTCTAAAAATAATAAATAAAATCTTTAAAAATTTAAAAGTTTAAAAGAAATTAATTAAAAAGAAAGTGTCTAAGACTATACTTTCAGGGATCATTTCTATAGTTCATTACTAAAAAAGTGTCCACAAAAACACTTAAAAATCAGCAACAGAAGGAAACTATCTCTATTCCCAAAAAGCCTACAGCTAACATTACTCTCAACTGTGAAAGACCAGAAGCTCTCCCCCTACAACCAGGAACAAGACAAGGATAACCACTCTCACCACTTCTACTCAACAAAACTTTGGAAGTCCTAGTTGTAGCAGTAAGCAAATAATAATAATAATAAAATAAAAAGGATTCAAACTTGAAAATAAAAAGTAAAATTATCTCTGTTCACAGATGACATGGCCTTATATATAGAAAATGTTAAAGGTGCCATAAAAAACTATTAAAACTAATAAGCAAATTCAGCAAAGAGGCAGGATACAGAATCAACACACAAAAATCAGTTACATTTCTATACACTAACAATGAACAATCAGAAAAGGAAATTAAGAAAACAATTCCATTTACAATAGTGACAGACTTACACAATGACCTCTACAGACATGGATGAAAGACATTAAATAAGACACAACTAAACGGAAAGATATCCCATGTTCATGTATTGGAAACAATATTGTTATAACCCATGTTCATGTGTTGGAAGACTTAATATTATTAAGATGTCAATACTCCGCAAAGCCATCCACAGACTTAACGCAATTCCTATCAAAATCCCAAGAGCATTTTTGGAGAAACAGAAAAGTCCATCCTAAAATTCGTATAAAACTTCAAGGGACCCTCGATATCCAAAACAACTCTGGAAAAGAACAAAGCTAGAAGACTAATGTTTCCAGATTTTAAAACATATTATAAAACTAAATTCATTAAAGCAGTATGATGCTAGCATAAAGAAAGACACATAAACCAATGGGAAAGAATAGAGAACGTGGAAATAAAACCTCACGTATGTTGTCAAATAATCTTTGACAAGGCTTCCAAGATATTTCAAGGGAAAAAAAAAACAGTCTCTTCAACAAATGATATTAGAAAAACTGACCATCCACATGCAAAAGTGTGAAGTTGGGCGCTTATCCAACACCTTGCACAAATTTTAAATCAAAATGGATTAAAGACCTAAATGTAAAACTCAAAACTATAAAACTTCTGGAAAGAAATATGGGGAAAAAGTCTTTGCGACCATGGATTTGGCAGGGTTTTGGGTATGACACCAAAAGCGCAGGCACCAAAGGCAAAAACAGACAAATGGCACAACATTCAATGTCATGGAAAAGGCACCTTGTGGAATAAGTAAACATGTTTTCAAGTTGTACAGGTGATAAGACATTGCTATTCAGAATTTTAAAGAACTCCTACAACTCAGCAACAAAAGCTTCAAATAACCTGATTTAAAAAGCATGGGCAAAGACCTGAATAGACATTTCTCCAAAGACACATACAAATAGCCAACGAGTGTGGTCAAATACTACGGGAAACAGTCTGAGATTTCTTCAAAATATTACCAGTTGAGCTACTGCATGACCCAGCAATCCTGCTGTCGGCCTGAGAGAACCGAAAGGTGGTCCCACAGGGACGTGCGCAGCCTGCACACCAGCCACGCGCTGGACGCAGCGCAGGTGGGCCAACGGCAGGCAGGGACGCAAGGCTCAGAGCATGCACGAACCGCACGGACTGCACGGACCCTGCACGGACCCTGCACGGACCGCACGGACCGCACGGACCCCACGGACCGCACGGACTGCGGTGCGGCCTTCAAAGGGAGTTGGCGCGCTGTCTGTGCTACAGCGTGCGAGATTCAGTACGCTGGTCTCAAAAGACAAGAACCGTACAGCTGCATTTACGGGAGGTCCCTAACTAGTCAAATCCATAGGCCCCGGGAGCAGAACGGCGGTTCCCCAGGGCTGAGAAAGGAAAATGGGGGGTTTGCAGCTTCGTGGGGCTGGTGTCAGTTTTGCACGGTGAGGAAGTTCCGGAGTTCTGCTCCTCAACAATGTGAATATTCTTACCACCAAGGACATGTGCATTTATAAACTGTTTAGATGGTTCAATTTCAGCATTGTGTTTTATACCACAAATTAAACATTTTGAAAATGTGTTTCTAAGGGTCAACAATACATGTCATTATAGAAGAGCTGCCTTAATCTTCTAAGAGGCTATGTAGTACTTGCCTGCATGGATTTAGCACAATTTATTTAAAGTTTCCACTGTAGGCGTTTAGGACATTTTAATCTTACTACTGAACAAACAATGCTACAGGTAACCTCTTTGCACACTAGTTCTACAAATGCAACTTACAAATCCTTGCAGAGAGGCTGAATTAAAGATCATGCACACCTTACAATTCAATAGACATCGCTAAGTTTTTCTCCGAGAACTAAAAGTAGTAGTGATTTACACTCTCCCCAGAGTATGGATTCTCACCCTGGAAAGAGGACGGAAGAACAAGCATATCAACAGCCAGAAATGAAAAGTGGGTGGAATGATGAAAGGAATCTGCCTTCTTCCCCTCGAGCAGCATTTCTGGTTTCCACTCCATCATCTAAAACTGTGGCCAACTGAAACCTTCATTTTAAGTGAATGGAAAAAGGAAATGCTGACCTGCAGGTTCTGTCCTGGGAGGGTTCCCTGCTGTCTGGTGCTCCGTCTCCTTTTCCTTCTCAGTTACTGGGAGTGATGGTGAGTTTGAGACAACTTGACCTCTTGGGAGGGGAGTGTTCCTGCAGTGACTTTCCTGCAAAGAGTGAATGAAGGGATACATTTTACTTCTCAAAACCAGATTGTTACCCTTTTCCATGTTACTAAGTGAAGCAAACCAGAGTCACTATTCTACAGAAGCTTCCTCAGGACAAAATAGAGCCCCTGTGAGGAAAGGTCCTCAGCGTCTGGTCACATTCTCAGTGTGTAAAATCGTTAAGACCAGGAGGCGAGGGTGAGTGAGAATTTGCAGCAGGGTTCAGCTTTGGATGAACCAGTTCAGGCAGAACCCCGTGTGCGGAGCACCCTCCCCGAGCCACCTAGGGGATCGAGCAACAGTTCCAGCCTCAGCATTCCACCCACCAGTTACTCCGTGGGAAAGATGCCAAGAAAACAACAAAGGACAAAAAGGATCAGAAGAAAACAAAGAGCAAAGGGAAAAATTCCTTTACCTGAGCCACTTTTTTTTTTAAGATTTATTATTTTTAGAGAGAGGAGAAGGAAGGAAGGAAGAAAGGGAGAGAAGCATCCTTTCACCTGCCTCCAGCTACGGACCTGGCTGGAGACCTGGCTTGCAACCTGGTTATGTGCCCTGGCTGGGAATTGAACCAGCGACCTTTGGGTTCACAGGCTGGCGCCTTATCCACTGAGCCAGCAGCCAGGGCCACCTGACTCATTTTTAATGTTCACAAGGCTAGGCAAGGGAAACCTTCATTGTTTTGTTTGCTCTTGAAAGGCTGGGGTTAAAGCCACAGGAAAGGGGGTAACGGCAGCTAACTGTGCTGCAGAGCTGCCCGTCAGTCGCCTCTTCGTTCCACACACGGCAGTGTTGCCTCACAGCATCCTCCCGGTCACTGCTAAGGTCGGTACTAGCATCTCCACTTTACAGATGAGAAAACCGAGACACAGGGGAGTTAAGGGGCCTCACACGCAGTTTACAAGCCAGGCGCCCTGGTGCAGAGCCAGTTGCAGACCCCAGTCTCCATGGTAGAGCAGCTTTGGGCCTGCTGCCCACACTGCACACTGTCCCGGCGGTCAGCAAGCGGTTGGAGAAGGCAGGGCAGATGCTTCTCAGAAGCGCGAGGCCCAGGCTGAGCGCACCTTGCGGAACCGCACCTAGGCCACGTGACAGGGCCGGCTCACAGGGAGGACACGGACGCTGAAGGACCCCAGATGTGAAGCCAAGCACTTCTGACACTTTGTGGCGATTGCCTGGGGAAGCCCTCCAGGATTTTAAGCGAGGGAACACACGAATGCCTGTCTTTTAAACATATTTCTCTGGCAGCAGTGGTAAGATGCACTGGGGAGTAGCCAGACTGGACGCTAGGTGTCGAACACACACAGACTACGTCCATGATCAGGATGATGGCAGAGGAAACACAGAGGCAAGGCAGCTTGGTGACAGATTTAGAAGACACACTGCTGGATGTGTGTGCACACAAGCTTGTATGTGCTAGGGGACAGGCGGTGGGAAGACACAGTGATGAGAAGAAGGAGTCAAAGAAGAACTGTGGGCTTTTCCAATGACGGGGTAGAGGGCAGAGCCCAACGGGAAGGGGACGACGGGGAAGATCCAGCAGCAAGCTTGGAGCCCCGGCTGCCAGCCAGGGCTAAGTTCAGGACACATGCCCGGAGCTGAGCACCACTAACGCCTCTGTGCTGGGCTGAAGCCAGACAGGAGGGTGGGAAAGAGGTGTCGCAGGGCAAGTGAAAGAACAAAAACAGCTGAGATGAGAACTCTGGAAAACATCTGATAAGCAAGAGAACTGGCAAAAAATAAATAAAAACCAAGTAGGTGTTTCTCAAAGCATACCAGTTACATTTATTGTTCTTTTTCCATTGGTACCCACTTAAAATATAACTTCTATTTTTAACTTAAAACTATATTAACATACTCCTTTGTACACAGTAAGCTCGTAAACAAAACAGTATAGCTTACGTTTACAAGTAGGGATTTTGTTGAAGGCTCATTCATGAAAATGGATAATAAGACAGAAGTAAAGAGAAATTGGGGAGGTTCTTCGTCATTGAAAGGGTCAGGTAGCCTAAAGAACAGTATTTGGGGAGAGGTACACAGCCACTTATGAGAAAAGCCGGTTCTGAGAAACATTTCAGAACCAGCACCTAAGTAGAATGCTAAAAGGAATCAGGAATCAATGAAATGATGAGAATCAGTTTTTAAAACCTGACTTTAAGTAGGTAAAGAGTTCCACTGACTGGGGAAAGGTCACAAGAGAGAAGCAGAGCTGGCACAAACATTTAAGTTTACGAATGGAAAGCTGGAACCGCGAGGTCGCAGCGCCACTTTGGTACCGAGTTCACTCGTTCCTCTTGTTTGTGTTACCTGTTTGGTTTCTAGTTGTTTGCTTCTTGAGTTTTCACCCTTTTCTGCACTCCATAAGTTGCCCTTGTCAAATCGTCCACGAAGACAGGCTAGCTCTTTCTCACGTTCCTGAAACCATTAAAAGCTCTATTTCACACAAGAACCAATCGTATGTTTAAGAATAATATGCAAACACTACTAACTTTGCTTGTCTTCAGTTTTAAGGCAAAAAAAAAACTACCCACAATAAAGGACAGTAATATTTCTATTTGAAATACGCAATAAAGAGAATCAAGATGCTCTTTATCTGGGTCAAAAAGTCTGGTGTGCGAACACACCGCCTGACTTGCGTGGATTCTGAGACACGCAGTGGACAATGTCGGAGCAGTGGGCCGTACCTGTCTGAGCCGCTCAGCCACGTGGGAAGTTGACGAGGCTGTGTTCTGCTTCAACAGCCTCTCCTGGATGGCCTTCGTGTGAGGGGTGACACCGGGCGTTCGCGGAAGCGGGCTACGCGCCGGACTGTCCCTGCTGCGCTCCTGACAACGCTCTCCGAAGCGTTGCAGGAAAGGCTGGACTCCTGCGCCCACGACAGAAAACACACATTTCTGGAGGCTATCAGAGTACCTAACAATTATGCTTTGTAAGGCAAAAGTTCTAAAATGCAATACAACGCCACAAGTCTTTGATGCTAACAGGAATATTCATTCAGAAATTAAACAAAATGAAGAGTTAAAAAATAGATTTTTAAATGTTTACCATACTATTTATAATTTGATGCCCTAAAATTTAATTATAGGACTTAGTTCTTTAAAAAACAATTTTTAAGGTGGAGTGAAAGGACAGTGGATATTAGAATACCCTTCAACTCAATAATCAGAACCTAAATGATTGGAAATTGTGAATATATTAGTAACGTACCTTAACTCCCAAGTGTCCTGACCATGTTAACCCACTACTTATACTTCATAGCCCAGGTTACATGATCTTGATTTTAAGAACCTAACACAGAGGTAAGGGGTTAAAACAGCATGGGGCAGACCCTCCCCCTTCAGGAGGGTGCTGGGCCAGGCCGTGAGTCTGAGAAGCACTACTCTCCACACCGGGCTATGAGAATGCTGCTCCATTATACCCTGAAACGTACTTCTGTTCAATATGCTTCGTCTGCAGCAAAAAGTACAAAAGAAGCCCTGGCTGGTAGCTCAGTGGATAAGGTGTTGGCCTGCGAACCCAAAGGTCCCTGGTTCGATTCCCAGCCAGGGCACATAACCAGGTTGCAAGCCAGGTCTCCAGCCAGGTTTGTAGCTGGAGGCAGGTGAAAGGCAACCATACATGGATGTCTTTCTTCCTCTCTGCCTCTCTCCCTTCCCCTCTCTCAAAGAATAATAAATTTTTTTTTAAAAAAGTACAAAAAATATGTAGTGTAGTCATTCTAAGAAAAAAAAAAAAGCACATTTTAAAACAGCTAAGATATACCAAGTTAAATATTCTGACTAGTAACTGGATCAGTCTAGCTAGTATCTATTTATTCTCTCAATTAAAGCAAGTTGAAGAAGTCTCATTTGATACATTCCAGCATTTGCCCCAGCAAACCAACAGTGTACCATTCACAGCTGGATATTGAAAATGCAGAGGACAGACACCCTGAAAATAATCAGCAGTAACTGCAGATTTGTGAAAATGACAAACCTGGTGTTGTCGATTTGTCTTGCAACTGAGCGCGCGGGCAAACTTCTCTACTTAACTCTTCCTTGGGCTGAGCTGCCTGGAACAGGGCTGACTTCCCGATGGGTGTCCGTTCCTCGGTTTTCAGAGGGCCAGCAGCAGGTTTTTGAAGTCGCTCAGGATTTCGTACCTCACAATTTTTATCGCCAGTGGTGGATATAGAAGATTTCACAGGGGAAGGAGCTTTCTGAAACATAGTTATACTTCGGGTGAGTAAAACACTCCCAATATCTAAAGATAACCCCATAACAAAACAACTCACGTCCTATTTGCTTGGTAGCCTTTATGTAAACTCATGAAAAAGAAAATGCTCTTGCTATCCAATAGCTCAAACCCATGTGAGAGGTTTTGGAAAGAAAACAACTAGGAAAATGCTATAATTCCAATTATAATGCGTCATTTAGTCTGCATAATACATTGATGGGTAATTTAGTATGGGAAAGTCACTCACTATTTTAAAAAGTTTCTTTCATAGCATCACTCTAGTATGTTTATAAATTTTCACTGTTAGACCAAATTATGTATTTTCGTATTTTAATTAAGTCAGCATTATTTTAACGAAATCGCACCATGCACCTGCCGACTCATTACACTAAGGGCCCCACGCCTGTCCCCTCAATGCCCAGTCGCAGGGCCGGTCCCGGATGCCTGTGCAGCCGATGCCCAACTTCTGGCTACGGGCATGGCCAGCTCCAAAGCCCCGCTCTGCACCTAAAGCTGAGGCTCGGGAATACAGTGTCCTTTTCCTTTTCTGTTTTTTAGGATGTTTTTTAACCATACATGCACAAGGGAGCCTTTCAAAAGGACATACAGGGAAAGCACCACTGCTGACAACTGCCATCTGGTAACCATACCAACGAGTTTTCAGAACTACTTGCTACCTTACACTTATCCATGTGCATGAAGCCCTCTAATGGGGAAAGAAATCTTCCGTGTTCTCCCTGATGGCAAAGAAGAGGCTCCGTAATTTCGTATCATCTGCCTCGGAAAGACACCAAGTTGTTAACGGACCATTTACCTTGGGACTAGGTACCAAACTGATGCTTTTTACTTTCTCTGAAACCACTATCCTAAAATACACATAAGTACCAGCATATAAACACACATCATCACTCGTAACTAAAGAAGAAAGGCTTTTTAAATGGAAAATTGTGTTTACGAAAGAGGGGAAAAGCAAAGCCAGGAGAAAGGAAAGAACGTGTGTCTCACCGCAGAGCTGGGAGCGGCGGCGCTGATGGGAGACGCGCCCCCCGTGCGGGCGGGCGGGCCCTCGCCCGCGGAGGCCCGGCCACCACTCCAGGAGCAGCCTGCGGCTCCCTGCTTCACGCTGCGGCCACTGGTCCCAGCAGCTGCTCCGCTGGCAGGGGAAGCTTGGGGTAAACAGGCCGTGCCAGGCTGTCCTGGGGCAGCCTTCTGCTTCGCAGATGAGTGGCTGACATCATCCTCCCAGGAGCCAATGGCCGCCGCGAGGTTGGCCAGCCGGCCCCTCCTCCCGATGGGAGTCGAGGCTTCCGATGGCCTGGGCGGGGAGGCAGCCTTGGCCTCCGCTGCGATGACTGAGCCTTCCGGGGTGTCACCTGCAAACGTGTGCAGAGCGACAATTAACGCCCGTGTGCTGGACCTGCCTGCGGTGTCAACACCAGGACCACGCCGTTCAGAAGTTTTCAATGAGCCTAACAGGTTAAAGAACTGGTCAAGGTTGATGGTCAGATGGCAGCCAGGGTAGCCACGGCCACCTCTTGGCACAACCACATCAAAATTGCAACGAAAATACAGAACCCCCGTCACTCAGAAGCATCACAAGTTGAGTTGAATCGAAGTTGGACAACTTCAGAATTAAACCACATCCACCGAGACCAAGAGGAGGGCACAGAGGTCGGGTGGGCTGGCTCCAGCCCACGTGTGGCAGATGAAACCTCGGAGCAATCTCAGGAGCAGGGAGTCACAGGCGAGGAACCTTCCCTGGGGAAGTCCCCATCACACCGAGCTGTCCTCCTGTACTTTGCTGGCTCCCGGGGGCTGCTCTCACTGACCTGGGCTCGGAGCTGGGCCCCCTGCCTGCCATGTTTGCTTAGCCAGCACAAGGCATCTTCGAGGACACAGGAAACAGTTTTCTCAGGCACCAGCCAGGGCCGATGGCGGTTCAGCTTTTATCTTACCCACATTAGCCACGTGGCTGCCAGTGTCCTTTCCATGAGCCCCTAGCAAGTTCCCAGCCCCTCTGGCAAGTGGGAAAGGCCTTAAGGCCTGTAGTCAAAACTAACCTTACCTTTCCTTTCCTTTTCCCTTCCCTTCACTGGTTTCCTTGTTTGCTTATTTTGTAACATAGGCATTTATTCTTGTATGTCATTTCAAGGCTTTTTTTGAGACCAGGCAGGAGGCAGATAAAACGTGTCTCAGAAGAGAAAGTGCTGCGGCCAAGCGCTGACATGCCCCCAGGCCCTCCACCTGACTCGCAGGGAAAGGGACCCTCCGCCTGCTTCGCAGGTGCTCCGTGAATATTGGGGTTTTCCCGTTTTCTCTCCCCCTACCCGACAGCACTGCATACCACAGTCACTCAAGTTTACTTAGTCAATCAACCCGTAAAAGGGAATTTCCCGAACACAGAGCTGAAGGTCAGCAATGCTAACCAGGTCAGGGGTGTAAGAACCTCTCATCTTCTTCAGTGGGTACAACCACCTGACAAATACACGACTGACACAGCAGGACCTGCAGGAGGCAGGTAGGAGGATGCAGATCCAGCAAAAGCATTTATCTTCCTGTGTTCACCGGGCACTACGCGTTCCAACACCCCGAGGGGACCACACTGGCACAGGTCGGGGCCACGCCACCCACAGCATTCATACCTGCCGCATCGTCATCCCAGTGGCGCCGCTGGGCCGCCAGTCTCTGCATCCGCGTCTTCACAGAGGCGGCGGACGGCGCCTCCGGTCCCAGTCCCGGTCCCGAGCCCGAGCCCAGCCCCGGGCCAAGCAGCAGTGCCTGGCGGGCGGGCGGGGACACACTGGCCACAGCCGGCACCTGAGGCTGCACCTGAGGGGACGCAGGACTCGGAGGACAAGGTCTGGCAGAAGCTGACTCAGCCGGTTGTTCGTTTTCCAAGTTAGAAACTTCTACTTCAGTGTTGTCGGAACAGCGTTTTTTGGATGGCGAGGGTTTTGTGCAAGATTTCTCTAGATTAAAAAGGGAGAAAGTTCAAATTCCATACTTTCTCACAGCACCAACGGCCTGCCGCCAGCACTTAAATTTCATACACATCATGTTTCTCTAATTCTTTAAATGATTTTTCTTGCAAGAAATGTATAAAATTCTACCTTCTTTCGTAATTTAGAAATCTAATATGAGAAATTTCTTTTTAAGAAAACATAATTTATGGTTTAAAAGCCTGAATGAAAATCAATTCAAGTAACATTCCCAAGATGTGTGCATCATGTTATACAGTTTAGGACAACAGGAAATTAAGTGTACATGCACAAAAAATGTTCTAGGGGGTGTGAAGGATCACACAGCCCACTCACCTCATTTTCAGATATTAAAAATCAAGCCTGGAGAAATTTAGTGACCTGCCTAAAGTGACACAGCTGAGTTCAGGGTAGAAACCAGACTTTCTGTTTTAAAACACTCAAGGACAACAGCCAGCAAGGGTAGACGGGCACCTGGCATGAGGTTTAGGAAAGAGACGGAACCAAAAAAGTGACAGAATTATCTAGCCAATACCAAACAATTTCATCAGCACGAGTGCTTAACATTCATGTTTTAAACCTCCACAAACACCTAAAAATAAATTTCAAAGTCCTACAATAAAAAGGAATGACCTAAATAAAAGGTATATTATTTCAACCCAGGAATGAGTTTTAATGTATCTCTAGACCTAACATGACAGCCTGAAGCAGGAGGCTGGGTCTCCCGCAGACTCAGACCCTTCTGCCTGCACGTCCACGGGCCTGGGGCTGCCCCCTTCACGGGGGCAGGACCCTCCTCCCCGCAGGCCTCACCTTCCCCCTCAGGCAGGGGCTGCTGGTTGCCGGCTTCTGCAAGTGGCGGCCGGGCCCGCTTGGCGGGCGTCCCCAACCTGGGCGCCGCGGTGGGCCGCTCAGCCATCTTCTTCTGTAGCTTTTCTCGCCGGGCCCGGGTCCGCTCGAGCAGTTTCTAGGAATAGACGTTTAAAACGCAGTTTAGGCAAAGGCTCCCAAACTTCAGGCGTCTTCTAAAATCACCATTTGCTATGTAGACTAACAGTTAAATACATATCAAAAATGAAATCGTAAGTAATTTAAGCCAAGATCCATTACAGGAGCAGCAGCCCAAGGTCAAAATTACGACAAGTGTAACATAAACGTTAAAGGAGGTGCAGCCAGCTGCGTACGGGTTTCAATGGCCACTATTTTTTTGTTTCACCAAATCCCAGGCCTCAGGTCTGCAGTTGCCACTCTCCCTGCCTGGGAGCACTGCCAGCTAGACACCAGCTCAACTGACGTCAACCACCGGACACAGGAGTGCGCCCCGCTAGGCCACCCAGTCCCCGGTAACTTGCCAGGTGACACGGACCCCTGAGGGCCCCCGGGGGGACTGACAGCAGCGCAGCCGCCAGGAGCCTCACACTGCATCCTGAGAGCCGGGTCATTGCTTTGGGCACTAACACAGGTGGGGAGGGTAATGGTCCCCAAAGACGCTCCTATCCAATGCCCTGAATCTGTGACTATGTTACATGGCAAAAGGAAGTCTGCTGGTGTGATAGAATCTCGAAACGGAGCAATCGTCGAGGATTATCAGGGCCGAGGTAATCGCATAGCCCTTATATGGGAAAAGAGGCAGGAAAGTCAGAGTCAAAGAATTCGTGACAACGGAAGCAGAGGTCAGAGTGATGTAATTAATGGGTGGCTATGAAGACAGATGAAGCGGACATGAGCCCAGAAGTGCAGGTGGCCTCTGGAAGGCAGAAAGAACACGATCCTGCCGGCACCCCGATTTTAACCCAGCAAAGTCCCCCCGATTTCTGACAGAAGACAGTACGTGCGCAACACTGGGCTACCAAGTCCACGGAGGTGTGTTGCAGCAGCAGAACCAACGCAGGCACTGGCATCTGGGGAGGTGGCAAACGGCCAGAGATGGCTGACATACCGTCCTCTGAAAACAAGACACTTCCTATGAGAAAAAGGAAACCTAAACGATCTTAATGCTTTATTTAATTAAATATCAATATACAAGTTTTAAGCTGAAATCTTAGCCATTCCATAAATTTATGACTCTTCTCTCCTTGCTCTGACCACGGGAGTCCTATTTGAATCAGTGAGGCAAAGCACACGCAAGGCCTGTAACAATTCACCCTCCTAAGTGCGCACAGCTGTAGGACGGGTGCAGCGTGCTGGCTGGAGTTAATACACCGTCCTGCAAACACAGATACGGTACTTAGCTAAGACATTAAACTCCGCCTGACCTTTTTAATTCCTTAATTAAAACAGAAGACCAACGCCTGGCTGGTAGCACAGTGGTTAAGGCACTAGCCTGCGAACCCAAAGGTCGCAGATTCGATTCCCCAGCCAAGGCACATAACCAGGTTGCAAACCAGGTCTCCAGTCAGGTCCGTAGCTGGAGGCAGGTGAAACGCAACCATACATTGATGTCTCTCTCCCTCTCTGCCTCTCTCCCTTCCCCTCTTTCTAAAAATAATGAAATAAAAATCTTTAAAACAGAAGACCAAATTTTTAAATCCCTCCGAGTATCCAAAGCATGAGCTAAACTGGGAGGAAGGAGCACTGTCTCCTCTCAGGAGACTGAAGGAAGTGGCATTAGACCTAAATGCTGTCCCTGAACGGGTGATGTAGGGACCACCTGCCTTCCAAGACACAAAACCTGTCCCCTTCAAGTAAACGTTCTGCACAACCTCAAAAGGGGCATTGCTACACAAACCTATCCGTCTGGTAACTTCCCCCATGACAACACACGTGACTTCCCCAGACCTGACTGGCCTCCAGATATCCATTCCCACCCACACCCACATTCCACTCCAGCCAGGCAGCAGGCTGGGTCTTCCCGGGCTGTGGGCACTGGGTCACACCGAAAGAATGTGGGTGTGCCATTCAGACTTCCACAAGTATTCTAGTGTCCACTTTGGATCTAAAAGTTTCAAGATTAAAAATAATTAAAGTAGATAAGCAAAAAGAGTTTCCTAACCTGGATATGTGCCCTGGCTGGGAATTGAACCAGCAACCTTTGGGTTCCCAGGATGGCACAAAAAATTTATTAACTTTTTAAAAATGATGTATGTGTATAAATTCAACAGCTCAATAAATTTAAGTCACCCTTCTTTATAACAGTGTATCAGGAATTTATGGGTTCTTTTGTTTATAAGGTAATTCCTTCTTCAAACAGATGAATAAGAAAATAAACATTACAATAACTAACAGAATCAGGAAATAAGATACTCCACGTGGGCAAATCTAAGATAACTGAGGGTTACGGTCCCTAAGCAATTTCTGCCACGCCCAGCTTGAATCATTGCTGACAGGAATTTTTCTAGGAAGTGTCATTGCTTTGCCTGCCTCCTTAAACAGAGTGGAGTCAATATAAATTAAGTTTATGGCTACAAATTCACCAAATGGTGCAACAACAATCACTAACACATAGCCCATGATATAAAGTACTTTCAGTGTTTGCACACACTAGTTCATGCCATTTTCAAAACCTAAAAAAAAAAAAACACACACACACCTTATTCGGTAGGTTTTGTAATTACCATTGCTTTACAGATGAAAAATTCCAGGCATAGACTGAGTAACGGCCATAGGTCACATGGCCAGGAATAGGCGGGGCAGGATCAAACAGACTCCAACATACTTCGCTAGAACTGTCTTTTGACAAAACCCAACTGCTCTTTTGAATGCTGACAGCTCGTATTAGACCATCCTAAGCAGCTGCTGAAGCTCTTTGCTTGTCCAAGGCAAAGATGCAGTCATCATTCCCGGCTGGTCCAAGAAAACTTCAGAAAGACATTGCCCCGTGAAGCCTGTGTAGGTCCTGACTCAAACAAATTGCAAAAGCAGGAGACAGGCAGGGAAATCTGAGCACAGACAGAATGCCTGATACAAAGGAACTGTTGTTCATTGTTTAGGGGTGATAATGGCATGTTGGTGTTTTTTATTTAAAGTCCTTAGCATTTAGCGATAAACACTGAAGTATTTATATAGGAAACTATCTAATCTCTGGGATTTGCTTTCAAATGATGCAGTGGGAAAAACGAGAGTGGAGATACAGTGTGTTGCTGGGTGGTGGATACCTGAGCGGTTAGTATACCTATGTAATCGGAAACTTTCTACAATCAAAATAGCATTGCAAAGATATTCTAGCAGCTACTGTTGTCTGTAACTATTTGACTGTAAAGTCGTTGGCACTGAATGGCTCTCTCTGTATTAATTCCGCAGAGTGGATGTGCTTGAGGTTAGGGAAATAGCTCTCTGAAAAGGCAAGACCAGGCCCACTACCTTCATGAAGCTGCCATTCTGGCCGGAAACAAGTTCAAGAGATCAATGCCAGTGAGCTGAGGGCTGTGAAAGGTGATCTCTCTACTGAAGAAGGGAGATCACAGTGTGAACAGGAGGTTAAATCCGAATTTGGCAGGCAGAGGAGGCAGGCAGAGGAGTGTGCCAGGAAGCACCAGGAGAAGCAGGGTGAAAAGAGAAACAGAATTTAGGATGGTTATAGACTTTCTCAACCGCAGGTAACCAGAGCAGTAAGTCCTGGGTTCCCTGGCATCCATGAAAATGAAAATCCCTCCTAGGCTTGTAGGATGGCATGGGAATACTGAGAAAACTGCCTCTCAGGTAGTTCCTGTATTCTGATTCTGATAAGAAATGCTGGTTGACCCCAGCTGGTGGCTCAGTGGATAGGCACCAGCCTGCGAACCCAAAGGTCACTGGTTCGATTCCCAGCCAGGGCAACATAACCAGGTTGCAAGCCAGGTCTCCAGCCAGGTCTCCAGCCAGGTCTGTGGCTGGAGACAGGTGAAAGGCAACCATACATTGATGTTTCTCTCCCTTTCTTCCTCCCTCCTTGCCCTTCTCTGTAAAAAAAAAATAAAATCTTTTTAAATTTTTTTAAAATTTTAATTAAAAAATAAAAAGAAAGAAAAAGGAAACACTGGTTGAGAAAGTCATTTTAAGTGAGTTTCTGTCCCTTTCAGACAAGGAACTGTGCCAGTTCCTTTCATTGCACAAAAAAATGTTATGAATGCTGTAATTAGGCAGCTTACTGGTTGGAACCAATTCAAATGGTTCACTCATTGCCAATTAAGGAGAAGATGCCAGTGCTGTTTATTCCAACCACCACAGACCCAACTTTTCATAAAACAAATCATGCATGATAAATACTACATATTTCTGAGCACTCTGTACAATGAGTTTTCTTCCAATTTCTTTCAACTGAGATTTGTACTGCTTCAGAATATTTTTATGTAAAATGAAGTAAAAGCCAATTTCCAAAATGCTTTCATCCTGTTACTTAGAATAAAAACATATTCAGAACATATAGATGTTTTAAGAAATCCTATTCTAAGTAACATTTTTTAAAAAAGATATATCCTTTTTAACTTCAATGTAAGTGAAAAATATGGTACATGGCTAGCCCTGTTCTTTGAAGTTAATACAAAAATGTGCTCTGGACCTTTGTCAGAATTTTTAAAAAGCCAACAAATGGATGTGTTTGCTCCCAAGATGACTGAGAATTTGAAAACAAAAATACTGTCGCTTTAAAACAAGTGAACTAATTCTGTGAAATGTTAAATATCTTAGAATTGTAGTTGCATCTCAAAAAAAAAAAAAAAGGTATTACCACTGTCCATAGAATTTGTTTTTTAATCTAGCTTAGATGCATTCTTTGGTCCACTTTGCAGTAACTCAAAAATAACAGTTTGAAATTTGCACAACCTAAATAAAGAGGAAGAGGAAGAACCGTGTCTCCGCAACAAGAAGTTAAAATTACAGAAATAATCGCACAAGAATGCAATTAACCCGTATTCAATTCCAACGAGCGAAAGGTGAGTTCAACACTGCTGTGATGTTTTCCACAAACACACATAAAAAGGTTTATTTCTTCACTTTTTTTTTTTTTTAATCTTGGTCTCATAACCTCGGTGTGTGCCTACTTGGCTGGCACTTTCTCTTTCAATGTACGTGTCAATCCGGGAATGAAACTTCTCCACCCCAAGGATTGAGCCATGGAAATGGAACTTGAAGGAATCACCCACTTCCCAGGAACGGAGGCGATGGGCACCAGCTTATTCCGTCCGCTGTGACTTTGGCGACAGGGTCTTTAATCGCATACAGGATTTGCAAACAGGAACCCCGCAAATCCTATCCCGTTCCGTGTCCACTTCCAGGCGGCGGTTACACTCGACGGTGAGTCACCCCGCCGCCCGACCCCACCCTACCCTTGTCCCGCTCCCACCTCCCGCGGGGCCCGTGCCGCCAGGCCCGTCCCTCGCTCTCGGGCGGCCAGGGGTCCAGCCCAGGGCAGCAATCCGCGCAACCCGGCTGACCCGAGGCTCTGCCCGGGCTCCGGGACGGACTCGGAACTCGGCTCCCACACCCTCCCCCGCGAGCCCCCGCCGCCCGCTCTGCGCACGCGCGCAGCGCCGCTCTCCGCCCCGGGCGCCGCGGGGACCGAAGGTGCGCACGGGGGTGGGGGTCCCGGCAGGTCATGCCCCGCCGCGCCCGCAGGGTTTCTCACCTCGGTAAACGGGTCCATCGCCCCGGGCTGCGCGTGAAGGGAGCGAGACGGCGGAGACGGTGGTCCAAGTTCAGAAGGAAAGAAGTGAGTCCCGGTTCCGGGCGCCGCTCGCAGAAAACCCGGGGGCCGGGGGCCTCTCCTCAACCCGCTCTCCTCGCCCCGCAGCCTCCGGAGTCGGACTGGGACTCGGGCTCGGGCTCCGGCTGTGGTTCAAATTTGAATTTCAGCGCCGGGCGCCGCGCATGCGTGCGGGGCGGGGCGAGGCGTGGGCGGGGCGGGATGGGGCGCGCGCGGCCCCGCCCAGCGCCGGGTCACGTGGACGCGCCGGCCTGGGTTCCCGGGCGGCGCTGCCTCTCCGGGTCCCCGCATCCCGTCGCCGGGGCGCCCCGATCGCGCGGGAGCCTTCCCAGCACCCAAACCGCCTCCGGGCCCGAGCCCCACCCGCCACGCGCGCACCCCAACGGGTTTAAGCCGTCTGCTGGCCCGAGCCGGGCGTGGGTGTCCCGCCTCCCTCCACCCCGAAGCGCGGGATCGAGAGCCCTCGGGTCTGCAACCCCTGCGCCTTCGGCCGGACATTCTCCCCGCCCACCCTTACGTCACTCAAAGAGGGACCACGGGCCTGACCTGCCGGAAAGGCAGCTCTAGAGGGTCGCGGGCCTGTGGGGCTACCGGCCAGTGACCCACGTTGGGCGCTGGAGGCCTTTCCCGCTGGGAAAGTAAAGCGAACAAGAACAGACTTTGTGTAGTGTATACCCAACACTCCTTTTGCGCTTCCTATTTTAAATCCTCTCCCGCTGCAACAGCGGTAGAATTGGGGGGATTCTGAGAAGTCCTCTATTTGAATCCATTCTTCTGTATCTGGGAAACCCCGGCGTGTTAGGTAATGGATTCAGGAGGAATGAAAATCCCGTTCTCAGCTCAAGGCCTGCTTCCCATCTCTAGATCAAGCGGTCTCATGATCATTCTTCATAGATTACCCCGAATTGTAAAATGTGTCCCGTAGCTACCGTATCAGATTCCTTTCTTAGCAAGTCTGTGTCAGGGCTTGTCGGTAAGACGGCAGCTCCTGATTTGTTCATTTGAAAAGTAACACCCTGTAGATTGTTGACGGCCCAACTGCTGAACAAACCGAACTCCCAATTCAGGTATTTCGGTATATTTAATAACGTTCGCACCTTAGCGGTGTGTAAACGTTACAAAAAGTATTTCACCAATGATATCTCTAATTAGAATTTTGATTCCATAGGTTGTAATGAAAAGAATCCCGAGTGTGAGGTAGGAAGAAATTGCTGGGGGTCCTTGCTGCTCCTGGACCCTGTGACCTGTGGTTTAGGCTCATCATTTAACCCTTTAAATCATTTAAACCGTTTAGTGGGGTCATGAACAGGATCATTTGAAAATGCATTTAAAGTTGACCCTCTACTTAGAAAAATGCCCATTCAGTCATAAACTATTTAACATAGGGTTTCACGAGGTTCATGGTCACAAGGCGAAGAACCTCTGATTTAGCCTCTTTGGATTTTAGTTTAATAGTCTGTAAAACAGGAATGAGCAACTGCCCTGTTTTCCTCAGGGTTGCTAGGAGGGTCAAAGAAAAATTGAGAGAGATCTGAAAGTATGCTGTAATAAGTAATAAAGCACTAGCCATGTGTTTGGTATATTGAACTATTAAGTTTAAATCAAAATATGCTCTTTATGAACCAAAGAGAAATGGGTTTGAATTTTTTCCAAGTCCTAGATAGAAAAGGGGTGTGTATTTTGGCGGGAGAGAGCGTTATGTTTTAAACAACGTTGAAAGATGAGTCATTAGAAATGTATGTAGCCTTGTGCTTTTTGGCTTTGGCCTCCGTGAGCCTTAGATTCTTTATGACTAGATTCTAGTCAAGACTAAAAGATACATAAAGCACATAGTACAACATGGCTCCTCAAAACATTTAGTTTCTCCTTCTTCTAAGTCCCCCTCTATCTATGATGATGGTGATGATGATGATGATGACAGCAATCACCACAACAATAGCTACAACTTGTTAAACACCTACTATACCAGAAACAATGCTCAATACTCAATTCCACCCTTCAGGAGTATGAAGTTGTTTCCTCCTGTGCCTCTTTACTTCCATTCTTACCCCTCGTTAGTTCATAATTCAGTTTATAAGGTACAATTACTGTCCTCCTTTTAAAAATTGTTTTAAAATATTTCCAGTCTACAAAAAAAAAAAAAAATGGAGTGAATGAAATAGATAGTCATGTACCCAACAGCTTGCTTATAAAATATATAATCTCATAGTTAAAGTCTCTGGTGTGTCTCTCCTTAACACCACTCACCTTCCACTCCCCAGCAGTAAAATTATCCTGATTTTCATGTTTAGCATTCCCATGACATGTATGTACTCTTATTACATCTACATGTATAGCCATAACAACATATAATTTTACATAAATTTATTTTCACTGTATATATCTTTCTGCAATTTTTTACTCAATATTCTTTTTATGACATTCACCCTCATTGATAGCTCCAACTGCATTTCATTAATTTTTACTGCTGGATTCATGTATAAGTATACTTGTAATTTATGTATCCATTATCCTGTTAATAGACATTTCACTCATTTCCAGTTTTTCACATTCAAGATCCCATGATGCCATGACTATTTCTGTCTCTCCTTATATGTACATGCAAAGCTTTCTCAAAAGTAATACCTAGGATTAGAGAATCATTTTAATAAACATATTTCAATATTATTACAGAAACGAAACCTAACTGCTCTTTAAAATGATTGTAACAATTCATACTCCAATCAGCAGTATGAGAACACACCTGCTTGCTACTCCAGTGCCTCCCTAACACACACAAAATGTTAGATACTTAGAATTAATTTTTCAGAATACATTTACATATTCTCATTTCATTCATAAAATAATACAGTGCCATAAATATTCTTATCTTTACAGAGAGTGAAAAGACCAAGATCTAACCATAAGGCAGTGACAAGAAAGATTAAAGTCAAGTCCTCTACTTCAGGTTATCTGGCTGAAGAGCCACTTATTTTATACATTTATTAGAGTGAAGAAACAAGAGCCATCAAAGGATGTTATATGCATGTTACTGAAAAGGGCTATTTTATTATCATCTCGGCTATGGCTGGTACCTAGCATCATATTTTAATGGTCCCTAACATCAAACTTTTTTCCTTTCTAATTTAACTAACAAACTAAAATCTTGTGTTCCAAAGTGAGGGAAAACAGGTTGTGCTTTCTGAACATGCTGTGCTGTTCCCAGGAGACAATGAACTATAGGAACGTGTCCTTTATTTAATAGACTTCTTTATACAGCTTTAATGTCCTTTTTATTTCCTCAAGTAGTTAATAAGGGCATTGAGAAATTCGTATTTAACGGGCCACAACAAATCCTTTCATAAAGAGGAGGAATTCTTGTATGTACTTAGCATGCTGTAATTCATATTTTGATAACTTATCCCTATCTAGATTTCATAAAGCTATAGTTACAGAACCTAGATTTTAGTTTTTAGTGATTCTATATTAGTGTACAAGTAGCTCTGAAATGTTATACAATAGCAGAAGCAAATGTTTCAAAAACAACACATTTTCTTCAGTAGGAGGAACATCAAAACTAAACTCTTCTCAAGTTTGAACCAGAAAGGTTTGTTGTTCAACATTAATGTCTGTCATGAACTTCTCTATCTTGCACACGCTTCAAATGCATCTTACATTCTATTTCTCAACCATGGTTCTTCTACTCTCTCATTAACCCTTCCACGTTTTGGTGTTCATCGCACCTGTCTGTATCTGCAATTACATCATTTGTTCAGTTGAGTTCTGGTTGTTTCTCTCACTGTAACACACATTCCTAGAGAACCATCTGATTCACTCAGATAGCATCCCTGATAAATGAGCTTGAGAACTGGTTGATGTATGTATATCATGTTTACATAGGTGTGTATGCACTATCGGTGACTTCTGAGGGCAGAATTGTGACTTTTTCATCATTTTTTGTCTCTCATACAGTAGGCACTTAATAAATTTCTATGGAGTAATCAACATGCATCTTGTTTCCTTCCAAATATTAAGATGGGCAGTAGTTTTTGTCTGATTCAAAAGTATCTGTCATTTACAACAAAACAAAACATCCTTTTTTTTTTTTTTTTTTTTTTTTTTTAAAGCAGCATTGCCCTGACGGGAGTGGCCCTGTTGGCTGGGCTTTGACCCGCAAAGTGCAAGGTCACAAGTTAGATTCCTGGTCAGGGCAGGGACTGAGGTTCCACCAGGGTGGGGCGCCTACGGGAGGCAACTAATGAATGTTTCTCTCCCTCACTTACCATCTCTCAAATAAATAAATTAAATCTAAAATAGCAGCGTTTCCCAGGATTTCTGTGCTGTGCTAGCCACTCTTCCAAGTGCAAAGGTGTGGAGTGGCTTCACAAAGCATTCTTTTATTGGGCTTCCTCTTAATGCTTTTTGTTCTCCTGTGAAAGTCTACCGAAAACATTCCATTCTCAGTACAGACTCCTAAAAGCTCTCAAGCTTCAATGGCAATTTCTTTTTTAAAAGCTGGGAAACCAACTATTCTCTGGGGTTTTGTCTAATTGAAGGAGCATTGTTTCCAGTTTGCCCCAGGCTTCCATTAATGATTGTTAGAATCTGGGGGAGTTGTTGGGTTCTTATAACAGCCAGCTACAGGTGAGGTTTCCACAATCCATTCACTTCCAGTAACATACAATGTTATGAATTGATTCTAATAGAAGAGGAAAGAACATCTTTTCTTGAAGCTTCTCCTCTCCCCATTCTTTTATATTCTTATCTGAAATGTAAAAGTAAATAAATATTAATTTAACGTTGTAATTTTTTAACGTTACTAAGCTAACATCTTTTTAAGAAACTGAACTTTTTCTCAGGAATCTTTCAGTTATTTGTCTGCTGGCATTAGCAATACTTGTCAGCAGCCCTCTCTGGCCTTTACCACCTCACTTCCTCTTCCTTGGTCTTTCTTACCCGTTGGCCTACAGACAGTAAATGAGCAAATGTGCTCTAAGTCTTTCAAAAGGAAGATGTTTATTTTTTCTCTTTAAAAAATAAAAGCCCTCTCTTATTACAGAGATGTTTGGACCAACTTTGTATTATCCCCAAACTCCATTGACTATGAATAATTTGCCATGTAGCATGTCCATGGAATGCACAGATTAGCATCTGAGTTAACTGAACAAAAGTTAACAATAAAATAAGAAAACTTGAAGCTCTTTATTCATAACATAAAAATTTAACCATATGGAAAAGAATAATACTCTATGAAAATAAACATTTTCCTATAATTGTACTTAAATAGAATAGAAATAATCTTTAAAGATATTCAGAGATCAAAATAATGTTGGTAATGCACCTAGAATTGACCATAAAAGGGAAGTACAACATTGTCATAGGACAACCACAATGCTATTCTTGGCTGTTATCAGAACTTGAGTTTAGTAAAACTTCAAAGAGGGTAGAAGGTGCATCCTTAAAGATAAACAGAACTTATTAAAGTCGGTTTTACTAAGTTTTTAACTTTATTTTGCAATCAGTGCTTTGAAAGTGGATGATCACATCAATTCTTTGGACTGGATATTAATGGTTTATATTGAAACAGGTATAAACCAAAGTTTCTCAGAAAGATGGAATTGTTCATTGTTCATGCAACTAGGCAAAGACAATGCTGACTCAAAAGCAGCCAAGGGGACAGCTGCAGATGCTGCACCCAAAGGAAATACTCAGCAGGCGGAGCACGTATCAATAATTAACAGAGCAGATGCACAGAGCTTATGAGGATAAATAATTGTGAGGGCGGAAACAGTGAAAGGAGCTTTGTATGCAAATAAAAGGAATAAAATAATACATTTTGGTTTCTTCAAAACATTGAAAATGGACAATCTGATCAAGCATGCTTTAGTAAAAGCATTCAGAGCAAAATTTTTATATAGATGCTGACATACGTCTTAGAAAAAAAATTAGGAATCTTCGTATTTCTGAAAAACAGTGACTTTCAAACTTAGAAATGGCCCTGGCTGGTGGCACAGTGGATAAGGCACTTGCCAACAAACCCAAAGGTAGCTGTTCTGATTCCCAGCCAGGGCACATAAACCAGGCTGCAAGCCAGGTCTCCAGCCAGGTCCCCAGCTGGAGGCAGGTGAAAGGCAACCATAGATTGATGTCTCTCTCCCTCTCTGCCCTTCTTCCTTCCTCTCTCTCTGGAAATCATAAATAAATATTTTTTTAAAAAACTTAAAAATGCGCAGGAGTGATAGATGCATTTATAACAAATTTAGAAAGTCAGTTTCCAAACTTAAGGAAAACTAAGGGAGGCGTATAAGGAAGCTTGGTATATAAGGTTCATTTATAGGCTTTTTCCTTAGGACATATGTTGCAAGAATCACTGCTCATGAATGCAAAGGATCCATTGCTCGTTACTATATCAAATACTTAAAGCTGAAGAATTTTTCTTTATCCACATACCCATTTTATATCATTGTTTTCTCTGAGTTATCGTTAAAAATTACTTACAAATAATTTATTGAGTACCTACTGCGTGCCAGGCACTATTCTAGATGCTGAAAATATAGCAATGAACACACAAAAATCATTGCACCTGCAGAAATTATATTCTAGGGACAGAGACAGACAATAAAACAAATCGGCAAAATATATCATAAATTGGATAATGTTAAGTGTTAAGGATTATTTTCCGACAGAAGAGATGTAGAATAATCCCCTATTTGAGCCTGACATAAGAGGTGTGTATCAAAAGCATCCAGGCAACGTCAATATAATTAAAAAGTTGGCGCGGCCGATACTTTCGGGACAGACCGCGCAGCCTGTTTTCTTTCGTTTCTGAGCGTGGAAACACATCCCAACTCTTTCTGTGTCCCATCGATGCCGGGGAAAGACTCGAGCCTGGAGCCAGGGCAATTCGCTCTGCGGCCCCTCCGTAGGGAGGGAAGAGAAATGGGGCTCTGACCTTGACGGCGCCCCGTCTTAGGGGCGCCTCCCGGCGGAGGCTGCCTGAGCCCGTTTTCATTCCCCCGTTAGGGCTCCACGTTTCCCACGCTCATTCATCAAATGTGTACTTTAGTGTTAAGGGTGTCACGGTGGTAAATGTATTTGGGCTTCAACTGATACCGGTGCCCACTGTTGCCAGCTCAGCCTCACGTAGTTCCAGCTTCTCCGCACCTTCTAAACTTAGGAACGGCGGAGGGGCCTGGCTCGCAGCTGGCAGCGGGGGCTGGTGCACGGCCCGCCGCCCCTCTCCCGCCAAGGCACTGCCCTACCGAACTCGCTCGAGCCGCCCACGAGCGCGTAGGCCGGTCAGACCTGTCAGTCGCTACGCCGGGGCCCCGCCCCGCCCACGAGCCCCGGAGCACGTGCCTGCGCTGTGCACGCCGGGAGTTGTAGTCCCCGCGCCGCTCTTCCGGCGAGCCTGGCCCCGACTCTCGGGCGCCCCTAGCGGCCCGCAGGCTCCGGGGAGCGCAGCGCCTGCGACGCGGGGAGGGTTTCCTAGCAACGGGGGAGCCGCAACGTCACCGCCGCGGGTTCTAAACGCTGCTCCCTCCCTCCGGCGGCGGGCGCACCTCCAGTCACCTGTGCGCAGGAGCGAGCGCGGCTCGCCGTCCGGTCCGCAGCCTCCGGTCCGCAGCCTCCGCTGGTCCTTCCCGCCTCATCCTGCCCCCGGCGCCGACCGCACCTTCCCGCGCCCTGGTTTCGGAGGCTCGGGCTGGAGGCTGGAGGCGGCCCGCCCGGCGGAGCCCCCCGCCCGCAGCCCCGGCCAGACGATGCTGGAGTCCATTCGCGTGACGGGTGAGTGCGGGGGTGGCGGCCCGGGCTGCCCGGCCGGGGCGGCAGGGGTGGGGCGGCCGCGGTAACGGTAGATGGGGGTCGAGGCGCAGGTGGTCACCGAGGGGCCCGGGTCCGTGCGGGGCCCGGGGTGCGGGGGGACCTGTGCCGAGCGGGGGTCTTGTCTTTTCGTCGCCTATTCTCAGTAAGCACTTGCTGTGCAATCCGGTGAAATACACGGAGAGTGGCCCTACGCATGTACAGTCTCATACACATTGTTCAAGTCCATTGTAAAACAGGTTGAGAATGTAGTTAGACATTATGATGTTTCAGAATCTAACCTTCTAGTGTTCGTAACAACCAGGGCTAATCAAGAGCACATCTCTGTACATCAGTGGCTACACTGTTTATTTGTATGTGTGCTTTCATCAAAACCAGTAGGACGTTACGTGTTGATTTTTTAATAGGTCTTTTTGGTATGTACTATACCAAATGTAAAAAAAATGGGTGTTCAGAACTTAGGTCAGAAAGTTTACTTGCCTTCATTATATTAAAAAATAACTATGGAAGTTAATCATTTAACATTATCTTAAACAATATTAGAATACTTTTCTAGGCCATGCTCCAAGCATTTGATTCTGCATCACATTTCTGTGAGACAGGGCTCGTGGTAGTCCAGTATTAAGACGAAGAACAACAGAGTAAAAGGAAATGCCTTTTATGAGTGTCAAAATAAGGCCAAAGGGTTTTACTTTAAGGATTTGCAGTACCTAATAGACCATTTTTCTGTTAATTTTTTATTTTTTTAAGGTTTTATTATTTTTAGAGAGAGGGGAAGGGAGAGAAACAGAGAGGGAGAGAGACATCAATGTGTGGTTGCCTTTCACCTGCCTCCAGCCACAGACCTGGCTGGAGACCTGGCTTGCAACCTGGTTATGTGCCCTGGCTGGGAATCGAACCAGTGACCTTTGGGTCAGCAGGCTGGCACCTTATCCACTGTGCCACCAGCCAGGGCTAATAATTTTTAAATTGTGAAACTGAATTCCTTTCCAAATAGTTATATTCTTAATCGTATACTATTTTATTTCATATTCCACGGTATAAAATACAGAGCAGATTTTGTTCAGTCATAACAGTACTGTGATTTATTTCATTGTCAACAGGAAGCATAGGCAACTAGTTACAGTTCCAAGATCTAAGAGGCAACATAGGTTGGCATTAGATTTTTTAAAATTTGATTTTAAAATGTGATTTCATGTGAGTGCTGTTCTTAGCTTAAAATACAATGGAAATGTTGTAAGTTACTTTAAAATACCATACCATCCTTTTGTCTTGCCGCAGGTGCCTCAACTTTGGCACTAGTAACAGTAAATTAATAGGTAATTCTTTGCAGTGGAATTCTGTCCTGCGCATTGTAGAATGTTTAACAGCATCCCTGGCCTCTACCCACAGGATGCCAGGAGCAATCCTCCCCTTTCCCAAGTTGTAACAACCAAAAAATGTCTCCAGACATTTAAGAGCTGCTGCCTATATAGTTAGATTCTGTCAAAGTGAAGATTTATTAGGTAACAATTTAGAAGTAAAATCAATTAAACTAATTTCTCCAAAGCATAACAATCATCATGGAAAGAGAATACAAGTATGATCTTAATAGAAAGTGAATATTCTCACCAACTATGTGGCTCTTCTGGGTTTTTTTGTGATATGCAGAATTGGAAGTTTGAAGGGAGACACTTTATGAAATAAGTCAACACACTCCTCTTACCTTAACTCCCTTCCCATAATTAAATGGCAATATACATACCAATCTAACTGCATGTTGACTCAAATTATCTTGAGATAATAGTGGATTTCTATAGTCTGTTAGAAATTCTAATAGCCAGTTGGGACAATACAAGCCTCAGATTTACACTTCTTTAAAAGTAATTGACCGTGTCATTTTTCAAATTAGTTTTTCCATTTCTTTTATATAGGGCTTGACTAAAGTGGTAATTCTAGCTCTCCGTGCCCAGCATGGCATTACCTTTTCAGAAAGTCCAGTTTGGGCGGTCAGAAGCTTTATGAAGAGAATTTAGCTGAAAACATACCCCCCTTCCCTCGCTGTTCCCTCTCTGTTCGTTGATGCTGAAGATGAAGAAGGCCCTTTCCTTCTGGTTAGCAGAAGAACGTAGTTATTTGTGGTGAGAGTACTGATGGAAATGTGTTCAATTCTTCAACTTTAAAATTTCTGTAAATATAGAACAAATGGATTTTTTTCAATTTGAGGACTGAAGCAATTAAGTGTTTCTGAAACCAGTTCCTCTGTAATATCTTATCTGCTTTTGGTTTATTAGTCATGATTCAGTGTAATCTAAATATAACATCTTGGTGTAAATGCTGATTGGAGAACTAAAATAAGGAAGATGTATATACTATAATCGCTGTTTAAAATGAAACCAAGTCAGAAAAGGTTTCTACGCCTTCTCATGTCCTTTTTAAAGAAGATAGTTTATTATATTAAAGTTAAAAAATGTGGTTCCAGAATGTAGAATTAATTACTGTTAACTTTACCTTGGAAATCTAACTTTAATGACTTAAATATTTTTCCATTTTTATTACTTTATGGAGTATTTCTATAGGTGCTGAATATGATATTGAACCTAATAATGATACTGATCATTAATACAGGCTGCCTACTATCGTACAAACCAGCACTGTTCTCAACAACTTAATTTATGATGTTTTCCCATTTTTTTGGTATGTGATATAAGAAGTGATTAATGAGTCATCTGGCAATGATGCGCCTTTGTAACAGGAGTGAATGTTTAAACATTCTGAAGGCATAGAGGAGACCCACTTCGCCGCCTCCCGCGACCGTAGAGAGAATTACAACCAGACCTTAAAACTAGAACCACCCAGAACTGTCAGAAAATCGAGCTGTGTGGAAGTCTGACCCCAAGGATTTAAAAGGACATTCATCCAGAGGGGCAGGAGGGGTAGGAGGGGCAGAGTCATGAGGCGGCCGAGAGCTGGCGCAGTGTGAAAAGGCAGCGGCGACAGAATGGGCAGGAGGGGAACTTCGGGGGGAGCGATGTCAGACCACATGGCCCAGGTCCCAGCATCACCTCTGGTTGTAAAAACCAGTGAGTTGGGGAGGCGGAAGAAACTGCAGGGCTTTCGCCACTTAAAGATCCAGCACCGTCTTGGAATGTAGGCAAACCTGCCCACTCGGGGGCTTACCCCTGGGGCACCAGTCGCACAGGGGAGGGAAGCAAAGTGACTAGAAACCTGGGTGAGCGCCAGGCAAGCCCCCGCGAGCCCGGTGGTTGGCATAACCCCCTCACAGCCGCCAGGCAATGAAGCGGTGGCCCTGCCCTGGCAGTTACCTAAGGCTCCGCCCCACCCAATTTACAGGTGGCTTTTCTTTTTTCTTTTTCAACCTAAAATGCTTTTTAAAATAATTAATTAATGTTGTATTACAGTTGTCCCATTTTCCCCCAATCCTCTCCCCAACCCCATCCCCTCACCCACAGTCAGTCCCCACCCCCTTGTCCATGTCCGTGTCCTTATACCAGTTCCTTGACTGAATTCTTTCCTTTCCCCCTTTCTCCCCCCTCCCCTCTGGCCACTGTCGGTCTGCTCCCTGTTTCCATACCTCTGGTTCTATTTTTTGTGTGTGTTTGTTTTGTTTATTAGTTTCTACAGGTGCCTTTTCTACATAGGCCATGCTGTTAAGACAGGGAGTCAAAGCAACTTACCTGAGACACAGAAACACAGGGAGGCTGCTAAATTGAGTAGACAAAGAAACGTGGCCCAAACCGGAGAACAGAACAAAACCCCAGAAAAGGAACTAAGCAAATTGGAGGAGATAGGCAACTTATCAGATGCACAGTTCGAAATACTGGTTATCAGCATGCTCAGAGGACTCCTTGAGTATGGCAGAAAATAAAGGAAGAGATGACGTTTACACCAAGTGAAGTAAAGAATAATCCACAGAAAGTCAACAGAGAAAGGAAGAAAGCCAGGATTCAGATCAACTATTTGGAACATAAGGAAGAGATAAACATTCAATCAGAACAAAAAGAAGAAACAAGAATTTTTAAAAAATGAGGAGAGGCTTAGGAACCTCTGGCGCATCTCCAAACGTGGCAACATCCAGATCATAGGGGTGCTAGCAGGAGGAGGGGAAAAGCAAGAGACTGAAAATGTACTTGAAAAAATAATGAGAGAAAACTTCCCTGCTTTGGTGAAAAAAAGAGACATACAAGCCCAGAAAGCACAAAGAGTCCCAAAGAAGGTGGACCCAAAGAGGAGCACACCAAATCACGTCATAATTAAAATGCCAAAGATTAAAGATAAAGAGAGAATCTTAAAAGCAGCAAGGGAAAAGCAGAGAGTTAACCTACAAAGAAGTTCCCATTAGACTATCAGCAAGTTTCTCAAAAGAAACTGCTGGCAAGAAGGGACTAGCAAGAAGTATTCAAAGTGATAAAAAGCGAAGACCTACAACCTAGATTACTCTACCCAGCAAAGCTATCATTTAGAATGGAAGGCAAATAAAGTGCTTCCCAGACAAGGTAAAACTTAAGGAGTGCATCACCACCAAACCATTATCACAGGAAACGTTAAAAGGAATCATTGAAGATAAAGGAGAACAAAACCATGAACATTAGAAAGTCAACAAATGCACAACTATCAACAGCTGAATCTAAAAATAAAGCAAACTAAGCAAACACCTGAGCAGGAACGTAGGCATGGAGATTATTTGGGAGGGTTATCAGCTGGGGGCAGGAAGGGGAAGAATGGGGAAATGTGCAGATATTAAGCATAATTAGTAGGAACAAAATAGGGGGATGTTAAAAGTAGCTAGGAAATGGAGAAGCCGAAGAACTTGCATGCATGACCCGTGGGCATGAACTAAGGCGAGGATTGCTGGAGGGAAGGTAGGTGTCAGGCAGAGGGGGACAAAGGGGGGAAATTGGGACAACTGTAATAACAATCAATAAAATATATTTAAAAAAAAAAAAACATACTCGCCATGGCTGGTGGGTGGCACACTGGATAAGGCGCCAGCCTGCAAACCCAAAGGTCGCTGGTTCGATTCCCAGCCAGGGCACATAACCAGGTTGCAAGCCAGGTCCGTAGCTGGAGGCAGGTGAAAGGCAACCATACATGGATGCTTCTCTCCCTCTCTGCCTCTCTCCCTTCCACTGTCTCTGGAAATAATGAATAAAATCTTTTGTAAATAAGCAAACAAACATACATACTGGAGACCAAAGTCTTCATAAGGCCAGCGTGTGGCCTTACGGGATGAATGCACTTGGGCCCTGCCATGGCAACGGGCACCTGCCATTAAAGCTTGTCTTCAGCACCGCCAGTAGTTTCACACAAATCCTGTACGATCAGTTTCTCAAGCCTCAGCTCTTATATTCTTCTCTCTCAGATACTCTCCTCCCTTCGCTACCGCTCTGGTCACCTTTTCATAAGCAAAGCGGTGAGCAAAAGCAGACACAGATGTCCGCCCCACTGAACTGTATGATGTCAGTGCTGGGGAGGCCATCCTGCCAGCACATGGAGCCACCCAGTGAACTGCTTCCCCTGCCCGGGGAAGGTTTCCTGCACAAGTGATGTCTGAACTGAAGGACGGGTGGAAATCGACAGAGAGGAGGGAAGAACAGAGGGGAGGGAAGAACTCGCCCACGAGGGCACAGAGTGGGCAGAGGGGCTGTGTTCAGAGAGGGGCGAGCCTGGGGGATTGGTGGCTGAGGGCAGCCCCCCTGCACTCATTCTGGGGGTGCTGTGCGGCTGAGGCCCCAGTGAGCGGCCGGGACCTGGCCCAGATGACCTCCGAGCCATGGCTTTGTTTTCATCCTAAATGGAACACGGTAGGAAAGTTTGTTCACTGGCATGTTCCCTGTTTTCTGGGTGGTGGTTAGTGCTGCTTCCTTTACCATCATTATCTGGCAGTTTCTAACTGTAGAAAGTTAACACGCAGTAGTTTCCAAAACCCAACAGGGTCACATTATAAAGAATCATTGTCCCCGGTAGGCTAATGCGGGCGTACTCCAGGTCGAGGTGGTGGCATTTTTCAGAATCCTGAAATACAGTTGTGTTTCCTGAGTTATAATCACAGCATCTTTCCCTCTCTCTGTTTTAAAACTTACAATTGAGAAACTATAATGGAGGTTGTGGAGTTTAAAGATGATAAAATGTATAGCTTATCTATCATAATACAGCCATTTGGGCAGTATGTTTTCAAAGATACCAATATTGCATAAACCATTTAAAAAACCAAGGTTTAACCCTGGCTGGGTAGCACAGTGGTTAAGGCGCCAAACTGCGAACCCAAAGGTCGCAGGTTCAATTCCCCAGCCAGGGCACATAACCAGGTTGCAAACCAGGTCTCCAGTCAGACCTGTGGCTGGAGGCAGGTGAAACGCAACCATACATTGATGTCTCTTTCCCTCTCTGCCTCTCTCCCTTCCTCTCTCTCTGGAAATAATAAAATCTTAAAAAAAAAAAACCAAGATTTAACTTCCGTTCATTAAGGTACAAGCCTTAAATGAGTAACCTGCTGAATTTGTGCACCTGCAGCCGCTACCCAGGACAAGATGTGGAACATTTCTAGCTCCCACCCTGGTACCTGCTCCTCGGTTACAACCCCCGCTCCAGTATAACCACTATTCTGACTTCTAATACCATGAATTAGTTTGGCCAGTTTTTGAACTGGATATAAATTATACAGTATGTACTCTTCTGATACGGTTTTGTTTGCTCAGTGATGTCCGTGAGCGCCATCTGTATTGTCGCTGACAACCTCAGCTTGTTCTTTCTCTTGCCATGTACTATTCTACTGTGTAAATGCACCACAATTTGGTCATCATTTCTACTGTTGATTGAGATTATATCATTGGAATTTTAAGTGATGATGAACTACTTGATAAAAAGTGTTTATCCTATTCGGGGATTAATTTGTTTTGCGTTGACTTTTCTTCTGTTTGTAATCAAGCAACCCATTGTTCTGTGGTGTAAAATGATCCCAGCTTCTCAGGTTTCATAAGTATTAGTGAACCACATAAAATTGCCATCTTGCAAGTCAAAATGGGTTGGATGGCATTTTCCACTCGGTTTTTGTTTCTGGTGATGTAATCGTCCTTTCAGCCCGGGACCTCATGATTGGTGTGAACCCTCGCCTATTCACAGCCATGAAACACTGAGAGTTTCGTGAGCCGTGCCCCGCTCCCCATTCCTGCGGATGAGGGGCAGGAGGCCTGATGGGCTCTGTGATTAGGCCACCGCCACAGAGAGGTAATTGAGACCGCTGGGGACAGCAGCCAGGAACCCTGGCTTCCTTTGCTCCTGTTCTAGGTACAAACGGAGCTTTCATAGTGTTGGTAATTTTAGTAGAGTCTCCTCAGTTGTGTGACTATACTGAGTATCCATTTTAATGTAATATTTCCCTTTTTCCTCAGAAATAATCAGGTGGGGATGAATAATTTCTTTGATCGACAAGCCATTTTCATTTACTCCAAGGCTCTAGTGAAGCAGATTGCTGATGGCTAAGATATCAACTACATGGCGACCCTGAATAGGAGAAAGTATTATCTGTAGTTCCCTTGTTACTTTTCCAAGGGAAAATAAGTCACACTTTCCCGAACGAAGCCTGCTCATGCTTTTTAAAACTTAATCTTTCAGGAAAAAGGATGTTCTTCAATGAAACCTTCTTTATTGGGCTTTTATTATGTTCTTATATATGCTTAAAAGTCTTTTTATTTCCTTTCTTTAAAGATTTTATTTATTTTTAGAGAGAGGGGAAGGGAGGGAGAAAGAGAGGGAGAGAAATATCAATGGTGGTTGCCTCAAACACACCCCCAGCTGGGGACCTGGCCCACAACCCGGGCCTGTGTCCTGACCGGGAATCAAACCAGCAACCCTTTGGTTCACAGGCTGGCATTCAGTCCACTGAGCCACACCAGCCAGGGCTAAAAATCATTTTTTTTTTCCCTTAAACAACAGTATTTAAAATTACCAAATACTCTCAGGTTCTCTTATATTTTTCGTACAACTAAAAATAAGATTACTGTGAGCAGTTAATTTACATCCTTCTTGTGAGCGTTGAAGGACCACCTGCCCCAAGGACTTGATGGGAGGGCAGCACTGGCATTTGTTCGGGAGAAACCCCAGGGCCTCCCAGACCTGCCCCCGCAGGTGGAGCTTTGAAAGGACGAGGCTGAGCCTGGGGGATGACCAGCAAGTGAACTGAAGTGCAGGCCACCTGCAGGGGCAGGGGTGATGCCGCCCACCTCCTGGAGGGCTTGGCAGCTGGTTTCAGATGTTTTTAAAGCACCTGGAAGGGGGGTGTTCCGGACGGGACAGAATGGTGAATTGCCAGAGCACTGGTGCTCCAACAACAAAAGGAGCCCCTGAGCTCCCCGCCGTGGTCATAGAGCCACTGCACCAAGGGCAGCACTTTGACGTTGAACATGCACTTTGGCAAAGTCAACACAGCAGAGTGTAATAAGCCATGAGCATTAGGAATTGTTCAGAGTAGTTTTAGTCATTGGCGTGAATTTGAGGCCATTTCCCTCCGTTTTCTTGCGAAGACCGAAGGAGAAACCCTGGTTACCTCCTTTGACCTCCCTGGCCGTGCCAGTCCTCACCAGACTTCTAGGTTTGCGATACCTTGTTCTTATCTCAGCTCTGCTGCTCCTTCCCTCTGGGTGTGCATTTCAGTCTTCCTTTCGCTGTCGCCTCTTGTCTTTTTCTGGGACCTGGCCCTGCTCATGGGCACCTGGGCTGCACCGTGTTCTGAGTGCCTTACCTGTGTTCATCCAGCCTGCCCCGTTCCATCGGTGGGCAACACTTCCTCCTGAAGCCCCTGAGGAACGGGGCCTCCCGGCCTGCTGTGGCAGTGCTATTTGTTCTGTTTGTTGGTGGCTGGTCTTGAATGTGTATTGAATGGCTTCTTGCTGCAGTCCACCTTCAACAGGAGCCTCTGCGGTCTACCTCCTGCCTCTCTCCGCTCTCAGCTTGGATATGTAGTAGACATGTTATTTAACCCTGGCAAGTTATGTTATGTTTTAGGCACCGGAATTCAAATTTCACAAGTTGGCCTAGAAAATGTTAAGTAAAAGGAGTTCTAAATACCTTACATGCATAGGTTATTATTTACTTTCAACCCGGTACTGTTTCTTTACTCTAAGCCCTGACTTCTGGGCTTTAAAGATTTTATTTATTATTTCTAGAGAGAGGGGAAGGGAGAGAGGCAGAGAGGCAGGGAGACATCAATGCATGGTTGCCTTTCACCTGCCTCCAGCTATGAACCTGGCTGGAGACCTGGCTTGCAACCTGGTTACGTGCCCTGGCCAGGAATCGAACCAGCAACCTTTGGGTTCCCAGGCTGGCACCTTAACCACTGTGTCACCAGCCAGGGCAAGACTTCTGGGCTTTAAAACTTGTATTTAGATCAGGGTTCCTCCATCTTAGCACCATTTTAGATGAATAATTTTGTTGTAGGATCTGTCCTATGTATTAACATCATCTGTGACCTCCAACCGCAAAATACCAGCAGGAGCTCTCCCTAGTGGTGACACCACAATATCCCCAGAGGCCCCAGATGTTGTGCCCTGGGGGGCAAAATTGCCTCTGGTTGACAACCATTGATATAGGGTCTTTTCCATTATAATTCCACTTGTGCACTGATCCCCTCATGTAAATATAAAGTGGCTCCAGAACTACTAGTATCTGTTTAGTATCTACAGGGGTTGGAGAATGGCATTCAGTGTGCATTTACTGAATGTCTGAAGAAAGAGGAGACTCATGTGGCCCTGGTACCTGTCTTACCACACCAGTTATTCAGATGAGCATGTCTTGCTGTTTAATAGCGATTTAATATCGAATGTCTGCAGTAATGAATGAATGACCGTACGTAGGAGAATGAGCCTGGGCTCTAATCAGACCCTCCTGATTCACATCGCAGCCTGCTGTTTATTACTTGCTTGTCATAGAGCTGAGCCAGTTACTCAGCATCTCTGAAGTGGAAGTGATAGGACACATCCAGTTTGGGGTGGAATCCCAAACTCATAGAGGTGTGTCAACAAAGGGTAGCTGCGATTATTATTGCTACTGTTTACTACTCTTTATTGTAGAAAGGATCCCTGAACTTCTCCTCTTGAATGAATGAATGAGAGATGTATGTGGATAGTTTTCAAAAAATTGAAATAAAGTAGTCTCTTTCTTGGCAAGGCAGGTACTCATTCAAGTCAACTAGCATTGAACTTGCCTAGTAGGAGCCAAAGGTTGAGGGCTTCAAGCATAAGGGTCCATGAGCCTTGGAAAAGAGAACTTGCTGAGAATCTGTACACATCACATGTGTAGAAAGGATTTAGAATAGGTTTTATTCTAAATAAAACTCAGTTTTATAGATAGGACCTTAGCTGGAGTCAAGTTCAGATAAGCAGGATTTAAGGTCGATTCAGACACTTTGTCAGTTTAGAATTGAATCTGAAAGCTTTTAAGGGTTTACCTGAAATGTCATGTTTTTCTCTCCACGTTGCTCTCTTCCTTCTCTGAAATCTAGGTTATATCTTTTGTTCCTCACATTTAAACTTCTCACTGTGGTACCTTGTATTATTATTCAGGTGTTCATAGGGCTGCCTTGCCTTCAGAGCCAGGTTAGAAGCTGGTGGAAGACAGGAACAGTGGATTGGTACAGATGTTTTTCAGAGCCTGTGCCCAATGAGTAGTATTCCGTGTATTTGTAGAATGAACGAACACAAACCAAGTCTTAAAGCAGCACATGAGCAGCAACGTATCAAGGGATTCTTATTTCTTTAAACCACTTGTAAGGTCTAAAAACAAAGTTGACCTTTCTTTAATTTTCTATTTGATATACAGGCATCTATGTGGTAGTAATTACAATTCTTTTTCAGACCTGGCAAGAAAAATACCTTCACTCTTTAAAATCTTATCCTATAGCCTAGAACTAATATTGAGTAACATTACTAAAACATGCTTGAACATACTAAAACATGCTTGAACATACACATACCATTTATTTCATCTTAAAAGTGGTTTTTGAGATCAATAAGGCAGTGTTATCCTTCCTTTACTGATGGTCACTTTGTGTAAACTGTCAGATTTCAAGATTGTATTGCTTTGAAAACGCCTTGGATTTTACTTTGATGTTAGTAAAACTATTGAAAACTATATCCTTTTATGAAATCCACTTTCTTCGGTAGCGTATTCAGATTATTTAGGTCTATTATCTCATTTTATATTAAACTTTGATCATGTAAATGGTTTGGGGCTGTGGACTTTTATAGGTAATTTAACATATAAACACTCAAATAGAAGTGGCAGAACTTAGCATGACCAAAGTTCAGTAACATATCCTGTAATACTTAAGATGTCTATACAAAGATCATTGCAGACTTCTAAAGTTTACAGATCCTTCAGAATACTTTACACATGATAAGCAGTTTGCTTCATCTGGTATCTTTGTTATTTCTTTTGTTTTGATTTTGTTTATTAACACAGAAAAGCTTCACTGGCCTGAGCAGGAACTGGCTAAGAAGTCTGTACTAAAGGCGGAAGAGCCATTGATCGCTGACAGCAAAAGACGCAGCTCCCGATTACCTCCTGGCGTCCTGAAGGACATTTTCACAACTGGAACCAGTAGTTACAATGTCCTCCTACAGAGCAAAGAGGAGAAAAAGCATCATTCACAAAGGCAGCCTGCCTCCGCCTGCTCCAAACGCTGCCGGAAACCCAGCAAATCTCCGGGCTCGCCCCGTAGCACGGAGCTCCGCAAGCCCAGAGGCCGGGTGCCCGTGCTGAGCAGCGCTGCGTGGCTCTGCCTGGACAGGCAGCCTGCCGGCTTTGTCCCCAGCTCAGTGCCCAGCCCCGCGAAGCTGACGCGTGCTGTCTCTGTTTCAGGGAACAGCGGAGGTCTGCCACCTGCACCCAAGGTCAAGCGGTGCCACTTCCCCACCCTGCCAAAGCCGCAGCCGCAGCTGTCCAGAAGTTTTGAAAAAGCAGATGACTTTTCTGGAAAGAGATTTTGTATACTGACTGCTATAAAGCCCACCAATTTGGAGAAGGAAAAACTGAGATTCTTCAAGTCGGACTATACCTACAACCCTCAGTTTGAGTACGCGAATCCTTCCCTGCCAAGCGTGCTAGCCAAACACAGCAGTGTCTCTGACCGGTTTCTCAAGCAGGTAAACGCTGCTTCCGCTGCGGCATTTCATGTTTTCTGTAGCTCATGCAATTGTCTCCAGTCTTAGAAAAAGGGAAAAGGCTTTAGAAGTACTTTCATGGTTTCCATGTTATAGTTAACTTCTACCTGGGACCTGTATACATGTGGGCAGACGTTTCCAGGTAAGTGGCCTGGCGTTTACGTAAACTGCCACGCGTTCGTCAAACTGTGAAGAATCTGTTCTGTAGACTTAGTGGCCGGAAGGCACCGTATTAGGAAGCGTCTGGCTCCAGGCTCTCGTGCGGGCGGTGCAGAGCTGGGGCCTGTTCTGTTCGGCTCTGACATTCCCAGGTGGAGCATGGGGCCTCTGGTTCTCCGGGCTGTGTTACACTCCCGACGTGCAGCGGCCTCCGTGGGCATTTTGGGGACTTGGGCTTGATACTTGCCCATGAACTCGTAGTGCTTTTCTAACATAGTTTATCGTCATCAAGTTAAAAGAAAATAATGACAATGTAAAACTTACCTTCGAGTTTAGCAAATCGTATGACTGATACAAGCTACACTTTTTGGATGAGTATGTAGACGCGTAGCATGCAGTTTGTGCAGTAAACTTCAAAATCCTTCACGTATGGAGGAGACATCCCTGATGTCGACCTGCAGGGCAGTGTTGAGATCACAAAGGAAGCCTCTGTTTGGTTACACTAACTGTACAGGCTCTTCGGATACAGTCGTCAGGCCCAGCGTGGTGGACGGGGCAGTCATGCGCACTTCCACCCTGCTTTTGCGTTTTCGCTACAACACGGTTCTTTGGCTTCGTAGCCCGCAGCTTGTGTGGTATTATAAATGACGTGGAATCTGACCAATCTTTTTCAAACCATTACTTAAAGCTTCCTTTAATATGAGAGTAATTTTAACATTGCTATTAACTTGCCTTTACTACAAAGAACACTTTCCTTTTGCATCTTTGTTTTTTATCCACTGTGCCACCAGCCAGGGCCTGCGTCTATGTTTTATAATGGGCAATCACTTTTTATTTAAATATGCTGGGATTGTGCTAAACATTCATTTTAAAAATCAGATAGAGCTTTTATTCCTATTTTGGCAATTATTGGGGGGCAGATTGCAGTTGATTGGACAAGGATTTCACTTACATAAAATTTATAATTATTCAAAAGCTGTTTGCTTGTTTCCCTGTTTCCCCTCTGTGTGCTGAAAGAAACGGCTGAGATTTACCCACCAGTCCATTTTCCCGTGGAACCCAGCCGCTGCCGGTCAGGGGAGGTGTCCCACCATCAGATGGAAGCGGAAGTTCTCTCACTTCTCTGGGAAGTTAGGAGGCGTCAGCAGCCCTGCTGATGGACAGCTGGCCCTACTTGGCCTGCAGCTCTGCAGTCTGCGTTTTAACCCAGTTCCAGCTTAGACGGAAACCTGGACTTGGGTTGCCTGAGACTCCTAAGTAGCACCAGCAGTCCGAGCTGGCTTGTACCTCAAGTGTCACCATTTGGGATAATGTGTCCTGTTCAAACCACTTTAACCAAATAAAGGAGACCCATCAGGACACGGCCTCCATAAAATACCTACATTCTTGTCCAGCTGCTCTGTGAACCTTGACACCATGTGCCACAGCCAGCCATGTCCAGAGTTTTAGGCCAGAGCCACATGAAGGGGCCACGAGGGCCACGGGGTGTGGGGCAGGAGGAGGGAGCGCAGGGCCCGGGGCAGAGGGCACGGGTATGGGACGGGAGGAGAGAGTGCTGTGGCTGTCCAGGCCCGGTGGTCAGCGGCAGACCCTTGCTGGTGCTCCCGAGCGGTCAGCGGGCCGCCGGCACGCTTTGTGCTCAACCTGTCGGTGGCTGACTGTCCCCAGGCAACCCAGGTGCCATGTCCACATGGCTTTCGACACAGCATGCTGGTGAACAAGACAAGGTGTGAGCGATGAAAAGGGTCTTCAGGTCAGAAGCTTGGGGAAGAGTATTCTTCCCATTACAGCTCTTGCCCCATCTTCCAGCCACAATTCAGTCATAGTTCATAATAGTTCAGAGTTCATAAGCACCGTGGGAGGAGTGGACTCCTGTCTATAAACTACCTATAAATCAACTATAGGGCACCCCCAAAAGGGTTTCCATAGTATTACAGGCAGCTGATTTCCCTCTTCATGCCCTTCTGACCTGCCAGGGGACAAGGCAGAAACATCCCTGCCATTACTGCTCCCATGAGATACACCTTCTGTGTCAGCACCGTCCCTGCCTGTTTCCTCTGATGCATGGGGAGTGGGCACAACCCGGACCCACAGAGGGTGAGACAAAATTACTTAGGTATCTTAAAATGAAGCGAGATAATTGAAAATAGCTTTCAAAACTTCCTTCTACAAAAAAATGTGTCATATATCCAGTAGTATCCTATTCCTAACACTATATTTTTGAAATTGTTATTTGCAAATATACTTAGTTTCTGATTGCACATATTAACAGGAGGAAACATCTCTACAGATTAGCTCATATTAGTCCAGAAGGGATTGATTTATAGGGTCAGAAGTAGGTCATAAATGCAGTAAGAGAAGTAAACACAGCAATAGAAAAGGAGATTGTGTAAAATCAAGCAGCTAAGTGAAGGTAAACCTTGGAGTTGATTTATAAGGAAAGAAGCTTTTGGAACCTTTGATTTGGGTCTGGGCCCCGGGCTCCGGGCCTCGGGCTCCAGCACGGGAGGGAAAAGACACAGCTAGGAAGGGCGGGGGACTCGGTGTGGAGGAACGCCAGTCGGGGAAGACAGGGACAGACTTGGAGCTGCTAGGAAGGGGAGAGTGCAGTATGGTTGCAGAAAATTCGGTATCTCAAACACCCAAGTATTTTCATAAAATACAAAAATGCCGTAACTATATGGGATACGCACATATTGTCTCAGTAATAGAAAAACTTTAAGAGTGACATATTCTTGATTTCTTATAAAAAGATATGTTCAAGGTTGAGAAAGAAACTGCCAGAAACAGCTCATTTTTGTAAGGTGCTTAATGTCTCAAGAAAGCCATTTCCATCACAGCCAGATTAGGAGTTAGGACATTACTTGCTGTTGATATATTCTACATCAAGTGGAATAAAATGGCTCTGCTGGTGTAATCGTAGTGTCCTGAAATATTCTTGATTACTTGGAGTTCATGGGAGTGAATGGTTCCGTGCCATGAAGGGAGACTGGGCCAGGTGCTGTAAAAGCTCAGGCGTCTTTAGGCAGAGGAGCGGATGGGACTTGGGCAGCAGCCTTCCCGTGCACCAAGCCAGGGTAGCCTGTGGCCCAGCACCGCGTCCTCATCTGTGGGGCCGCGTGTTCAGAGTAGGTGCCTGGGCGGACCACCTTCACTACAGGAGGCAATAAATCCTGATTCCGTTTGCCTAGTTGGCAACTGTACGGTTAGGGTATCGGAAGGGTCACACGCTCAGGAGCCTGGAAGGACCTGGGCAGGGATCAGGAACCGTTATAGGACTGGGCACAGGGGCAAACTGCAAATGAGACAGCAGCTAATTTGAGCTCAGCCTGGGGTCTAGCTCGTGACTTCCAACAGAAAAGTAGGTCCCCGAATTTCATATGAAGTCTTCCAGTTTATAAATGTTGACAACTGATTCAATTAAGCAAACGAAGGCCGTCCAGACCGATGGGGACCTGCCCGTGGGCCACCTTCTTGCCTTGGGTTGCCACCTCTGATTCACCAGGTCTGTTCAACACAAATTCCGCTTTATCAGGACCGGTGATCAACGTAACATAATGACTTTGAAAGATGTTACTTGGAAAATGGTGTCTTGCTTCTAGAGTTTACAGCGCAGGTGGAGTAGGTAATGCATTGTTGTGTTAAAACACATGCATAATCCACAAAATTATGTCATATTCTAAAGACATGTTCATTTTTCATTTCTGATAGAAACAACTTAATTGGAAATCAGATCCCTTCACTGATAGCAGGATGTCTTGACATAAACTACTTTTAAGGCTAGCTTTCAATTGTAGTAGCACCGATGGTATTTTATCTTGGTAGACCTCAAGTTGCCCAAGTGATAAAGAACAGGACAGCCCTGGCTGGTGTGGCACAGTGGATTGAGCCCTGGCCTGTGAACCAAAAGGTTGCTGGTTCAAGTCCCCATCAGGACATATGCCTGAGTTGCAGGTCAGGTTGCTATTTGGGGGTGTACAAGAGGCAACCAGTTGATATCTCTCTCACATCAGTGTTTTTCTCCCTTTCTTTCCTCCTCTCTTCCCCTTCCTCTAAAAATCAATAAATCCTTCAAAAAAAAAGAGCAGGACAAAGCAAGCTCTCTTCAAGGTATACCTCTCTTTCACTTGACACCATGTTCTGCTTAGCAAATCCAACCTTTCATAGATAACTTAAAGATACAAGGTTTTTCAAAAGATTATTTTGAGTTTAGTACATTCTCAAGTAATTTCGTGTATTAGTGTGTGGAGAAGTTGGGTCATTTCTGAACCTAACTAGCAAGGAAGATTTCCTTACAGTCAGAGCGGGACACACCCCATTATATTGGCCGCTGTCCTTGGAGGGAGGCATGGCTTTGATGACACACTGAAAGGACACTTCGTTGACTTGCCTAAGTGCACCCTCAGGTTCTTATCTGAATGGGGTCCTCCCTACAGAGCAGCTTGAATATCTGCTCTATTTCTTGTAGCTGTTTATACATGTCTTAACCCTGGTGGCCTTTCCCTCTCTTCCCGCCCACCTTGTCTGCAGCCAGCCTGCCCCACGCCTGACACACGGACACGCAGAAGGCGTGCGGGGGCTGCAGGTGACACCTCTGTCCCGCTGCGTTGCTCTGCTGGTTCCTTCATTGAAGGCAGACTTGGCGTCTCGGACCTTTTTGTTTCCTGGGGTCTGCTCATGTAGAAGAAGATGATTTTTGAAATATTTTTGTTCTTTCTGTTCAAGTCTGGTCGTAGTGTGCAGTCAGTTTTATGGAAAACTGTATTACTGGCAGAAGTGCTTTTCCTCAGCCTCCCCTGCTCTCCACAGTGCCGGGAGGGTCCTTCTGAGGCACCAGCCCAGTCACCCCCCCTTCCCTCCTGAGACAGTTCAGGGGACGGTCAACTCTGTGTTCTCACAGCGTCTCGTGCAGATGACCTGTCATAGCTTTAACGAAAGGGACCATCCTCTTTGTTTCTTCCACTAGACTGACCTCTTTGCACAGTTCCTGGAAATAAATAAATGAGCCTTCTGGTGCCTGCTCAGCCCCGGAACTGTATTTCCCTTTCTTTGCCTTGTATGAGCTTTGGACAATATCATTTCTTTTTGCCCGGGATGCCCTCTGTGTTCTGTATCCCCCACTTGTATTTACCTCTCTCTGTGACCTCACAGCACCTCATTCGTGCTTCCCGCAGAGTTACTAAATCCTGTTGCTTTCTGTGTCCTCTCTGCCAGTCCAATGGTTGGATGGGGACTTGGATCCTAAAATATAAAAGTGAACATAAGTTAGTGAGAGGCACAGAGAATGACCATAGAGGTGAGTGAACGAATGGATGGATGGTTCTTACTGACGGGGTTCTGAAATTTTAGTCAAGCATTCTGTAAACAGTGGATTAACAGTTGTGGCACAGGGGCCATGCTCAGCCTGCATATATGTTTTTTGGGGTCACGCAGCATGCAGCTGAGTGGGTGACCATGCTGTAGTGCCCATCAGTTATACAGAGGCCAAGTGATCTGACTGAGTAACCCAGACTGTCCATGTGCCTAATGTACCTGCCGAGAAGCAACCGCCACCATTGAAAAATGTATTCAGTACTTGGAATTTTGCTTTCCATTCTGAGAATCTCAAAGTAGCAAAAAGATGTATGGCCCTGGCTGGTGGCACAGTGGATAAGGTGCCGGCCTGCAAACCCAAAGGCTGCTGGTTCGATTCCCAGCCAGGGCACAGCATCAGGTTGCAAGCCAGGTCTGTAGCTGGAGGCAGGTGAAAGGCAACCACACATTGATGTCTCTTTCCTTTTACCTCTCTCTAAAAAATAATAAAATTTTAAAACAGATATATGTATGTTTGTGTGTGTGCACCTCATACTTGTTGAATTAAGCATTTTCACACTGTTTATGAAAACATAAAATAGCGTATTCATGCCCAAGATTCACCACAGCAGTTTAATAAAGGCTTGGAAGAGTCTTCTTTAACTTTGTTTAACCCGGTATTTCCCAAACACATTTGGCCATGGGAACCTTTTAAAAATGCCATCTGGTCAGCCACTTTCCATAAGAGAGAGTTTGGAAAACACAGGCCCAAAGAAAAGGGCTGTATGGTGTGGGGTACCCTGTTTTGGGGGGTGGGGAGTTCTAGATGGCGGAGTTTACTGTAAAGGGGAGGGGGTGGAGTTGAATAGAGGCCAAACCAATGATCTTAACCTCTTAAGATTTGAACCCAGCATTTAATTCTTTTAAAACTCAAATACTGTACTCAGTTATACAGGAAGTAGACCACAAAATGCATTTCGTCTCTTTCTCTCTGTCCCACTCCCCTCTCTCCTTCTCTGTCTCTTACAATTGTATCCTCACCCTGTGAGGCAAGTGGGGCAGAGATTTTCATCTCCACTTTGCTCCTGCAGAAACTAAATCTGGGGAAGGGAAGGTATCTGCGCTCTCGCATCAGCAGGTGGCAGGGCCCCAGTGTGACTCAGGCTTCTGACTGCTGGTCCCTGCCCAGCTCCACCCACCTCACGTGGCATCGGTGTCCCTGCTGTGCAGTTTCCCACCGCCTGGGACCTGCAGGCAGGGAGGCAGGCAGTTTTTCAGCACATGACTGTCCCAGTGGCACAGGAGGGTCGGTCAGATTTCCAGAATGCTGAGCAGGAAGCTGAACCAGCAGATAGGCTGAAAGCAGATCTTTCAACGGAACATTGAGATTTTTCAGGGAGTTTATTTTATCCAGGCAGTGCTGACTATTTTATATAGAGGCTTTTCATTTTTCTGGTTTAGTGGTTTTAAGTGGTGTTTAGTGCTATTTGATGACGACTCCTTTTTAAATGACAGCTTTGCGAAGACAAAATTCACGTGCCGTGCGGTTCACCCATCTAAAGGGTCCCGCCGGTGATTTTCGGTATGTGTAGAAGTAGGCAACCACCACCCTATCAAATTCAGGGCATTTCGCCACCCCCGAAAGAAACCTCCTTACCTGTTGGCTGCAACTCACCGTTTCCCACCCCCCAGTCCACTTTCTGCGGGTTCCGGAAACGCCAGATGAAGGGGATCCTGCAGAACGTGGTCCTTTGCGACAGGCCGCTGTTACTCAGCGTGAGGTCTCCTAGGTCCCTCCCCGTTGCAGCACGTATCCGTGCTTTTCATCATCGAAAAATGTTCCACGTCTGCGTGTATGACATTTCACTTTTCCCGTGGGCAGGCGTTTGGGTTTTTCTTAGGAATAATGCGGCTGTGAACACGTGTGTCCAGGTTTTTGGGGGAACATGTTTTCAGTTACCTCAGGGGGACACCTCGCAGCGGGTCATACGTGGCCGCAGATCGTCCAGCAGTTAAAAAGGAGCAAACATGGAAAGTCACCTCTGTGACGGCCCAGGCGTTGGTGCAAATCCGTGGAAACGAGTGGACGCTGTTTAGGGTGAGAAGGATGTGCCTCCAGCTGCGCTTTCCACTTGGAAATCAGCGAACGCAGCGACGGGCCAGATGCGTGAGACTCACGGCGGTAAGCCAGGGCGTAGGAGCCCCTCAGCTTCGCTCTCTTCCCCTTACAGTCCGTCAATATTATGGAACTGACGTTACAAAAATATGGAAGCTACGAAAAATTTGAACAGGCCACAGGCGGGAGTCTGCTGTCGAAGCCACGGATCTGGAGCCACGTCCGGAAGTACATGATGAAAGAAGGCTGCATGGGCGAGGTGCGCGTCTGGGCGAGGTGGGAACCCCGGGCGAGGTGGGAACCCTGCGTGAGGTGGGAACCCCGGGTGAGGTGGGAACCCTGCGTGAGGTGGGAACCCCGGGCGAGGTGCGCGTCTGGGCGAGGTGGGAACCCCGGGCGAGGTGGGAACCCCAGGCGAGGTGGGAACCCCAGGCGAGGTGGGAACCCCGGGCGAGGTCGGAATCCTGGGCGAGGTGGGAACCCTGGGTGAGGTGGGAGCCCTGGGCGAGGTGGGAATCCCGGGTGAGGTGGGAACCCTGGATGAGGTGGGGACCCAGGGTGAGGTGGGCATCCAGGCAAGGTGGGAACCCTGGATGAGGTAGGGACCCTGGGTGAGGTGGGCATCCAGGCAAGGTGGGAATCCTGGGTGAGGTGGGGACCCTGGGTGAGGTGGAAATCCTGGGTGGGGTGGGGACCCTGGGTGAGGTGGGCATCCAGGCAAGGTGGGAATCCTGGGTGAGGTGGGGACCCTGGGTGAAGTGGGGACCCTGGGTGAGGTGGGAATCCCGGGTGAGGTGGGGACCCTGGGTGAAGTGGGGACCCTGGGTGAGGTGGGAATCCCGGGCAAGGTGGGAATCCTGGGTGAAGTGGGGACCCTGGGTGAGGTGGGGACCCTGGGTGAGGTGGGGACCCCGGGTGAGGTGGGCATCCAGGCAAGGTGCGCATCCCGGGCGAGGTGGGAATTCCTGGGTGAGCGCGCTCCAAGCCACCTGTGGGCCTTTTAACCTTCCGCAGCTCCAGGTGCTGCTTGCTGTAGGTTTTGCTTCTCCAACCCTGTTTAGCTCGAGTTAGTCACCCTGATTTCTGCATATGTACTAAAAGTCTCATTTTCTGCTGCATTGAATTGCGTTCAGTTTCCTGTTTCCCACCGTCAGTGTGTGGCTTGTGGGACGAAGTTAACGCGGGGACGGCTGCAGGGGCCACTGGCGCAGTCCTGCGGGGTCGAAGTGACTGGCCGTGCACTTCTTCCTCTTGGTTTCGGGGAGACTGGGGTGGTCTAAACAGAGAAAAAGGTGTTGATTTGTGGGCCATTGATTTCCCCCTACCTTTACACTGTGTGTGCGTGTGTGTGACTTTTCCTGTTGCGTCTTAGATTGTGGTTCACCTCACCGAGGACCTACTGTCCCGAGCTTCCATGACAGTGGTCAACGGCTGCCCGACGCTGACCATCAATGTTTCCACGGCACGTGAGCACTGGCTGGAGGGAATGCTCAGGCACGAAATAGGTAGGGGCAGCCCTTTGCTGTTCATTCCCGTATCAGAAACCAGTTTCACAGAAACGGCCTATTATAATGAGCTCCTCTTAGTCATGTTTGGCAGAAAGCAATGAAGTAGGTTTCCCTTGAACTAAGGCAACAGGGAGTCATGCCTCATGGCAGGTCACAAGTTTAGGGCATTGTGCAGCCACACGAAGCTGAAAAACTCATTTAACCCCCAGGGACTTCAGCCCCTTGACCTGAAACTTGGAATTGAATGGCCTGATCTCTGAGATTCTTTCTAAGCATCAAGTCTGATTCTTCCCTTTTACGGAAGTTAGACTCCTACTGAGACATGTGAGCCTTGGGAGGCGCTGTGCCCCTTCACACCGACAGGCTTGCTTTACGCCTGTTGGTAGACTTTCTGGGGAAGGGGAACCAGAGTGGCTCTCCGTCCTCACCCGCCGCCCCCCCACCAGGCACACATTATTTCCGCGGTATCAACAACCTGCAGCAGCCGTGGAGCAGCTGGAGCGGCCGGAAGAAGCACGAGCTGAAGCCCAACAACCCCACGGAGGAAGGGCTGGCCAGCCTGCACAGCGTCCTGTTCAGGAGAGACCCCTTCCTGTGGCGGGCGGCGCTGCTCTACTACACGGTGCACCAGGCCAGCCGCCTGTCGTTCTGCGAGCTCTTCCGTGACATCGGCAGGTTCGTCAGGGACCCGGGCACCCGGTGGGACTACTGTGTGCGCGCCAAGAGGGGCTGGACCGACACGTCCCAGCCAGGTGGGTGTCTCTTCACGGTGGGTTTTCCGACTGCTGGGGTGGCTGTGTAGGCCTTGGGTGACACCTTCTTCTGCAAGCAGAGAATTCAGTCCCCTGGGAAAAGCTGGACCTTCGATACTTCAGGCCAGTGCTGAACCGCATTTTGTTGGCATCATTTTTTTTCCATCTCATTTTGGAAAATTGCAAACCGACAGAAATATAAAATAAAGATAGAAAGAACACTCATATACCCTCCTTGCTAACAGTTTGCCATTTTTTGTTTCTTTCTCTGACTTTAAAAACAGCTTTACTGAGATGTAATTCACATGACGTACCTTTCACTCATTTAAAATGTGCGCTTCAGTGGTCTTGAGAATATTCAGAGTCGTGGGGCCATCACTAATTTCTAATTCCAGAATGTTTCATCACCCCACCAAGAAATTTGTACCTCATAGTACTCACCCTCGATTCCCTCTCCCCAGCTCTCAACAACTGTTAATCTACTTTTATTACACATTTCGCGCTTTCAGACATGATAATATGTCATTCTGTGTGACTGGATTCTTTTTCACGTAGCACAATGTTTTAAAGGTTCATCCATATCATAGCATGTCTCAGTATTTCAGTACTTTTTACTGCTGAATAATATTCACTTGCGTGGATTTGACCATTTAACTTACCCATTTACCAGCTTATGGAAATGTGGGTTGTTTCCACTTCTTGGCTGTTACGCATAATGCTGCTATGACCATTTGCATACAGGTTTGTGTTTTCAGTTCTCTCAGGCAAATACCTGGAAGCGGAGTTGCTGGGTCCCATGGTCGCCCTGTAGTTCACCTTCTGAGGAGCTGCCAGACTGTTTTCCAAAGCCGGCTCCCCGCTTTGCACCCCCGTAGTCTGTGAGGGTCCAGCTTCGCCACACGCCCTCACTCTTGTTTTCTGTTTGTCTTACAGCCATCCTGTAGAAATGAGTAAAGGCCAGCACTTTTTAGTGGCTTATTGGCTATTTGTGTACCATCTTCGGGAAGCTGTTCCGCTCTTTTGGGTGCATCTTCCCACTGTCACTTTTGTGACAGTGACTTGTTTTTAAAAAGCCCAGGCCTTGTTGTTACAGAATGCCCACAATTGGATGCATTTGATTGTTTCCTCATGATTGATTAAATTCAAGGTAAACATTTAAATAAGAATATTACAAAGATGACATTGGAACATGTCCAGAGCCGCCACCTAATGGCAGGTTGTTTCACTATTAAGATGCTAAACTAACTCCAATTCTCACCGAAAATGGGGATTGTGAGCTCTTTCCTTGGTAAAAGTGTATTTTCCTTCTTCCCCTTTTAATTACTAAATCATCTGTGAAAAAATCCTGTTTTCCAACAGTATTTGCACCCATCAGCAATCCTTGCCTGCCTTTATTAACTTCCTAGGGGTTTCTGGCACCTTGTTGTTACTACTTTTCTACGGAAAACAAGCGGGGAGCACGATCCTGGTCCCTCTTGTCTTCACGCGCAGTTCTGGCTCTCAGCGCGCATGCCCCTCTGATGGAGACTTCCAGTTGCCCCCTGTGGTTGTGATTTCTTCTTTTATGCAGTACAACTGCCTCTGGGAAGAAAGCGTAGGAACAGGGAATGCTCATTTAAAAGTCGTTTGACTTTAAGATTAATTCAATATGTCAACAAATTCTCTTCTAGAAGTAGTTAAAACTATTTGGGGCTTGGAACCGCTCCCCCAGGTGTGTGCTGGCTGTTGCCAGTGCGGCCCACACGCAGGTCACACCTGTGCTGGCTCTGAGGGCGCCGTGCCAACCGCCGGGGCCAGGCAAGCAGCGTGCAGAGCTGTGTCAGGACCAGGTCATCTGCCACCTCCGGCCCGTTTAGATCCACCCGCCCGTACGTGAGTTCTCGTACCAGATGCACGCAGCTCTCACACTGCCCTTGACCCCCACGGAGCACATCACTGTGACACTCACCCTTTCCTCACGTGCTAAAAAAGGAGCTTTTGATGGCTGAACATGTCAAATGTATGCGAAAGAAGAGATGAATGTGCTGGACCCTCAAATATTGCCCAGTCTCAGTGATTACCAGCGTGGTTCTTATGTTCTTCCAGGTTCCTTTTTCCCTGTCGTGCTTTATGGCCAATTCCAGACAGCTGTCCTTTCACCCATAAATTCTTCCGTGCACATCTCTGACCGATGAGGACCACCTGTGTTTCACAGTCCCCAGACTATTAACGTACCTAACAAAATAACAATTGCGTAATATAGGGTTCTGTATGGTCGGATTTTAGTCCGTATAAGACAAAAAGAATTTTAATTTACACAAGTTATGCATGGTGGGAGAAAGGGTTTTGTTGTGAATGGAACACCCTTTCTAAAGTAGGCTGTAATCTCATGAGCTGGTTCTCCTTACCATGTCTTCATCCACACTTTTTCTGCTTAGAAACCCAGTCTTTAAAATCCAGCCCTGATTCCTGTTTTCATTGGGGAAAATAGTACCAGGATCACCTATAGTTATTTCTCATGTAGTAAAGGTGTTCCTTTTTTTTTTTTTTTTTTTTTTTTGAGAAACTTGCAGTTTCTGACAGCTGCTCCACAGCCCCCCGGCCCCGCCCCCCAGATGCCTTTCGGTTCACAGGTCCACACGCAACACGTAGCCCACTGAGCTGCCCGAGTCAGGGCGGGAGTTCTTCAGGGGAAGCTACTGGCCTGCATGTATCCTGGTACTTGCAAAACCCTTACACTTTGTGTTACGGAGGTGGAAGAATCAAGTGAAAATAAAGATGGCAAATCAGAACTTTCCTTAATACAGGACTGTCTCCTGTAGTGGAGGGAAGGGGTTAGTCTAGCCACTGGGGGCGTTCCCGCCCGGAGTAAGCGCTGTGGTCCCACAGGCTGCTTCGGCAAAGACCAGGTGTACCTGGACGGCATCCTGCGGCTCCTGCGGCACCGGCACTCCATCGACTTCCCCCTGCTGACCGCCCTGGGCAAGGTGAGTCCCTGCCGCAGGCCCTTTGCGCGCCACTGGCTGCTCTCCTCCCTGTGTTGCTGCTCTGGGTTGGGAATTAGTCTCCTCCACCTGACAGGAAGGAAGAACTGTGGTCCTTTCATAGAAACAAATGAAACGGCAGAATTTCTTTGTGCGCAGTAAGAGATAAGGAAGGAAATAGGAAATTTGGGAATCTGTTGTATAGTTTTATTTTCATTTTTATATATGAAATGAACATATATATTCATTTTATATATATGGTGGCTGTTTACACTCCCACCGGCAGTGTAAGGGCTCCCTCTTCCCCGCACCCTCTCCAGCACTTCTTGGTTCTTGTCTTGCGGCTGATGGCCATCCTAACAGGTAAGATGGCCATGGGTTTGATTTGTATTCCCCTTACAGGTAATGAAGTTGAGCATCTTTTCATGTATCTGTCTGCCGTTTGTATATAGGTCTTCCTTGGGAAAGTGTTTACTCAGTCCCTTTGCTATTTTTTGATCAGGTGTTTGTGATCAGGTTTTTTGTTGTTGAACTTTATGATTTCTTTATATATTTTAGATATTAGCTCCTTATGGGCAGTATGGCTTGCAAATCCCTTTTTCCATTTGGTTGGTTTTCTTTTTGTTTTGTTGATGGTTCCTTTTGCGGTGCAGAAGCATTTTGGTTTGATGTAGTCCCGTTTATTTATTTTTGCCTTTATTTCTCTTGCCTTTGGAGTAAGTTCACAAAAACCCCTCTGAGACAAGGCCCATAAGTTTAGTGCCCACGTTTTCTTCTATGTATTTTATTGTTTCAGGTTTTATATTCAATTGTTCAATCCCTTTGACTTTATAATAGCCGCCCTTGCCTAGTCTTTTTGTTTTTCATGACATTTTTAAGAATCTAAGACAGTTTTCTTGAAAATTTCTGTAATATGGATATCAGATTGTATCCTTGTGATTAGATTCAGGTTAACCATTTTGCCCAGAATACTACATAAGTGAATTGTGTATTTCCCATCACATCACATCAGAAAGCACATAATGTCATGTTGTTTCATTATTGGTGATGCTGAGCTTGATTATCTGGGTAATTTAGTTAATACTGCCAGGTCTCTCCTTTATGAAGGTACTTTTCCCCTGATTGAATTAATAAGTAATCTGTGGGGGTGATACCTGCGAATGTTTCTTAGCCTTTCAAGAAATGGTTTTGAAATAATAAATAAAACCTTTTAAAAAAATACAAAACAAAACATTAAAAAAAAAAAAAAAAAGAAATGGTTTTAATATCCACTGATGATCTTTGGCCCAAATCAGTTCCTACGCTGGTGGTAGCAAGACAGAGGTCTTTGGATTCTGTTCTGCTTCACTCCCCTCTTTGTGTAGTATTATGATGTCCTTCCTCTTTGTTGTTCAGCCCTTCCAGTGGCTTCCACTGTGTTTTAGAAAGTGTTCGTGTTCTCTGCTCATGTATAAAATGTCCCGATCTCATCGTATACTTTTCCTACCCAAATCTGAGCTTAGGTGGTTCTCCCAGGAGGCCTCCATTCCTTCCCGTGGGAGGTGGTATTTAGGAAACAAGATGTGAGCGCTGGGTGTGCTGGTCGCTACTGGGTGCCGAGCTTCTGCACCTGCGCAGTGAGCAGAGTGTACGTGTTCTCGGATCAACAGGGTCTGTCCCGCCTTCGCCCCCACTCCCTGCGCTGACAGTGAGACCGTGCTCCTGCTGCCCAGTCTCTCCCGGGATAAACCAAGAAAGGTTTAAGAATTATTAAACCGTGCCACTGTCAATGACAAACCTATTTTCATCGTACTTAGTGGTGTAAATACTCAAATAAATAATTTTAATACTCAAATAAACTAAAACATTTAGCAAAATGCAGATATAATAGGAACATGATTTCTTGGCTTAAAGTTTTCCTACTGAACCAGGAAGGTTATTGACCAGAAAACAATAGTATTTAAAGTCAGCCATATTTTAGAATTTAAAATTGCAAAGATAATTTATAGAACTTAAAAAGTTTCACTCCTGAGCCCTGACTGGTGGCACAGTGGATAAAGTGCCGACCTGCAAACCCAAAGGTCGCTGGTTCAATTCCCAGCCAGGGCAACATAACCAGGTTGCAAGCCAGGTCTCCAGTCAGGTCCATAGCTGAGGCAGGTGAAAGGTAACCATACATTGATGTCTGTCTCCTCTCTGCCTCTCTCCCTTTCCCTCTTTCTGAAAATTAATAAAAATCTTTTTTAAATAATTGTTTAAATAATTTTAATTAAAAAGTTCCCCCCTTCAGCATAATATAAATACTTTTCAAAGTTGGATTCTTACACAAGCAAGTGAAAGAGATAGAAAAAATACTTACAAAAATTCAAATTAACAAGGGAATTTAACACAAATTATATATTTCAAGTTGAATAGAAATAGGAATCCAATATATAATTGGGCTGATTTTTAAATTTTATTAATATGGTATTTATATTTGAGCTGTTTTCTTGATACTTTGATTTAGTCAGGAGATTTGTTTAGGTTTAAAGTCTCTGACAGATATGTTACGTTTAGCTGTGTAATTTTTAGACAAACTGAGTAGGTCCAAGAAATGAAATGCTAACTTTTGATATCTGTTTTTTGATATGGTCATAGTATGAGGGGGCAGATAAGTTCATTCTTATTTCACACAGTAAAGGAAAATAAGACTTCGTTATTCCGCAGGTATTACAGTAATTGGAAAAATAGTCCACGTACTTACAGTTTACTTAATACCCGGGGAAGAAATTGCTCTTCAAAATGCCACTGGTAGTTACATTTAACCCCTGCGTTAGACTAGGAACTGTCACAGCTGTATTTAAAACTGAACCAGCTTCCTTTCCTCAGGTATCCTACGAAGATGTGGATCGCTTAAAAGGATTGGCCGTTACCGACAACATGAGGGTCCCCCACTTCCTGCAGGACCGGGACCGGTACATGGAACACCTGGAGAAGATCATGGAGGTGAACGAACTGACGGACCGGGAGCTGAGAGAGCTGATACGCTGAGCAGCTGCCCTCCATGCCTCCGACCTCCGGGTGCGGCGCCCGCCCGTGTGTCAAGGGGGGACTGCACATTTCTCTGGAGACTGACCAGTGGGAATTTCAGGTGCCGCGCAAACCTTAACCTGTTTCTGCAGTCTGCAAGGGAAAGTGACCTGCTGCCGTCTGACTGTGTCTTTGAAGAACTTGGGTCAGACAGCGCTGTAAGCTGTCCTGAGCAGCACGGCCGCAGGGTTCTGCCGGAGCGCTGGGACCAGCTCCCCCGAGACTGGACCCAGAGCCGTCAGACCCCGGGGACAGGGGTCATGGGGAGGGGCCCCTCTCCTCCAAACAGTTGGTTTCTTGTGCCCTCGAAACCAGCCACCTCTGAGAGCCTCACGTCACTTACGTTAAGCGATGTGAAGGCGGGAGGGACAGTCCGAAAAGCTGTCATTAGTTCATCGTTTTACACAATATTTCACCCTATCACTCTATAGGAACTAAATCAGAGAACGATTTCATTTTGTCCACGCTGCTTTCATTTGCTGAACGATATGTGCCCCTGCAAAGTCTTAACCAAGTCCTGGGGTCTTTCCCTCTCGGTTCCTTTATTTACACAAAGGACTGTCCAAGGGCCAGAGCAGTTCATCTGCATAAATTAAAACAGTCGGAGAAGAGAGAAGCTGGTCACCTTCCATTAACTGGAGCAGCAAGGGACAGTTAGACTAACCTGCGTCCCGTAGGAGCTGGATGGTGACCGGGTGGCATCTACAGTGAACTTGGCCCTGAAAAATGGCATTTCTGGGCATTGCCATTTGATGAACCAGCCTTGTGATGTGGCTCCGTGTATTTTATTGGAATTGTTTACTTCATCAATCCAATAATGATACTGTTTAATTTTCAAAAATGAGAGTTCCTACTTGCTCCTTTCTCCTGCTAAAAGCTTACTCACCTGACTTTATAATTTATCGGTTTTGATAAATACTTGCTTATATATACTTGGGATCAAATGGTTCTCGAAACAACTTATTTTATTTCTATAGATACCCCATTCAAAATTAACAAATAGAATGGAAGAACAAAGACCCCTGACCCCCAACACAGACACACACACAGTTACTATGGTAATTTCTACCCAGAGCTACCTAAGTTTATTTTGTCTCAATTGAGGCTTAAATGTGGTGCTAATGATGGATGTGCACTGCAAAGCCAGGTGCACGTTCCTGCCAGGAAGGGGCTCGGGAAGCCTTTGCAGGCTGGGTCGTGTGGTCTTGCTCATCCTCTGTCCTCAGGGCTTGCCTCCCAGAAGGCTGCTGTGGAGAGGGTGCACTTGGACTGGTGCCTGGCGGTTCCGGCAAGGCCGGCCTCCCTCTGGGGGCCCCTGGCCAGACCCCAGGTGGCGGGCAAGGCGCCAGGCCTGCAGGTGGGCCTGGGTGTGGGCTGCGTGTCTCCGCATGGCTGCGGCCCGGTGCACTCACACTCCCGCCCTCTACAGCTACTCCTGACCCCTCAAGCGGCATCCTCCTGTGGAATCAGCCAGGGTCAGCGTGAGGGAGTGTTTTCTGACTTCACCTTCAAACTTATCAAAGGTGATGGTGAAAAAAGTATCGTATTCCCTGGAATTGAAGTAGAGACAAAAATGACAATATCCGTCTCCTGTGACTTAAGCCCACATGCTTGCAAATTCGACATTGGTAGGCAGTGGCACCGCTCATCTTACGTTATGGTTCAAATGAAAGGAAAACCACAGCAGCCTTCATTTCCTGTTGGTAGGAGTATTCGCAGTGACTCTAGTCCTGAATTTTAAAATAAATAGTCCTTTATCTGACTTGGAAAAGGAAACACTTCCTTGCCTTACTGCTTCAGTATAAAAACAAAAACATGAGCTTTATTCAGACAAAAAAAAAAAAAAAAAGACTTTAAATGTCTTAAGACATCTTAAGAGTTAGCGATGAACCAAAAATCATTTCAGATTAGCCAGAAAAGCTTTAAAGTTGGGATTAAAGATTTCATTAAAGTTTATTCTTTTTCCTGAAATAGCAATATAATATCAGATTTATCCCCTACATAAAAGTTTTAATAAATAGAAAATTATAGCTGCAGTGTTTAGAGGAATCGTTGAAGATCACATTAATTTTAATTTGCTCTACACCATTGATGATTGGGATTTCATCCATTTCGTCTACTGAAATTCTAGCATCTAGTATCGAATACAAATTCTGATGAGCTGTTTGGTTTTCACACAGGGTAGGATTCCAAGTGAAATAGTTGGCAAACAAAAATCCATAGTCTTCGTGTTGTTATACTTTTATCTTTGTGAAAGTGTTTAAAATTTGTACAGTTGTTTTTGTAAACCTTGGGACATCTTTGTGTCTGGATGTAATAGAAATAGCACTAAGGTTCATCATGAAGGTTGTGGATATCTGTGCATGCACACTTCTGTTCTTTGAAAACCTAAGTATATTTTTATTGCCGTATTTCCGGGTTTCTGTGTGGTTTTTATGGAAAGGCCCATCGGGCAGAGTTATCCTCACGTGTAGAGAAGAGTTATGCTCGCCGCACGCCACCTTCCCCCTAGCCAGGTCCCTTGTGCTCTCATGGGTGTAGGGAGGAGGGAAAGAAGAGGGATCTTTTGGCTTAACTGACTGCCCTGTTCATGAGTAAACGTTTCTGCAGCACCCACAGAGCAGGGTCTGGGCCGCGCGCCAGTCCCCCGACGGGGACGACTGGAACTGCTCACAGTCCCGTGAGGAAGAGCAGCCCAGACCAGGCTGCAGCCGGGCCAGTCCGTGCCGAAAAGGGCGACCAACAGAACATCAACGAGACTACATGGCCTGCTCGTGTGTCCGAAGCACAGAAAGAAAGGTGACTTGCAACATGGTGCACGTTCACAGCCTTTCATCGACTCTTCGCCAGCCCTGTGCGTCAGACCTGAGCGGCTTCCCCCAGGCGAGGGTTCGACCGTGAACACAGCAGCTCGGGCCAGCCAAGGCCCAGCAGAGGTCCCCTGAGGATGTGGCTGCCCGTGTTTGTCAACCAGCTGTGGAAGGTCTTAACTACACAGTGGAAAGACCACGTGATGAGGAAGCAAGAGGGCAGCCATCTGACACCAAGGGGAGGCCTAGAAGAGATCCTTCCCTGTGGCCCATGGGAGAAACTAAACCTGCCAACACCTTGTCCTTGAACTTCTAGCCTTAGAACGGAAAGGAATTGCACCCCAAGGAAAGAGAACAAAGCAAAGACAGAGCAGAAAGCTGAAAACTGACAAGAGACTACCTGCCTTCCATTTCCTCCCAGCCACCCAGTTATCCTCACGAAAGACAACCAACTTCAGAACAGATGTCAACGTGGCCGCATTCAATGCCCTTGTTTGTGCCCCCCACCCCTACCAGCAACAACACTTTTGCATTTATCCCTTCATGGCAGAAATGCTCAAGTGATTGGGTATAGAAAGAATGAACTTCAACATAACAAAGACCATATAGGACAACCCAAAGCCAACATCATATGTCACAATTACAGGATGAAACTTCGTCCTTTTAGGTCAGAACAAGGCAAGGGTGTCTGTCCACTCTCATCATTCCCATTCAACATGGTTCTGGGAGTCCTAGCCAGAGCAATCAGGCAAGCAAGGAAGCATCTAAACTGAAAACAAGTAAAGTTGTCTTTATTTGCAGATGATATGTTCTCAAAAAGAAAAACTTCTAAAGATCACCCAAAATCTGTTGGAACTAATCAACAAGTTCGGTAAGGTTATAAGATACAAAATCAATATACAAAAATTAGTTGCATCTCTGTATACTGAAAATGAAGTATCTGAAAAAGAAAGTCACACTGACAATATCATCAGAAACAAATTCTTGGGGGGGGGGGGGTGTTGGGGAGCTGGGTGAAATAGGTGATGAGACTAAGAAAAACTCTTAGACACAGACAACAGTGTGGTGATAACCAGAGGAAAAGGGGATCGGGGAGGTAGAAGAATGTAAAGGGGGATAAATGGTAACAAAAGCAGACTTGACTTTGGGTAGTGAGCACACAGTACATTATGCTATGATGGATTATAGAATTGAACACCTGAATGATATAATTTTATTAACCAATGTCACCCCAATAAATTCAGTAAGTTAAAAAAATTCTTAGGAAAAGCTTTAATCAAGATCTGTATACTTGAAAGATGTGTATGAAGAAAAAATTGAAGAAAGCCCGTGTTCATGGATCACAAGAATTAATATTGTTAAAATATTCATACAGTGCAAAGTCATAAATTCAATTATATCCCAAACAAAATTCCAGTGACATTTTTTATAGAAATAGAAAAAGTCCTGATACTCATATAAAACCACACACAAACAATTCCAAGTGGCCAAAGCAAGTCTGAGAGCAAAAATGCTGGAGGCCGCACAATGCCTGGTTTCAAACTATAATTCAAAGCTATAGTAATAAAAATAGTATGTTACTGGCATAAACATAGACACAGACCAATGGAACAGAATCAAAAGCCTAGAATACTCAGTTGAGTACAGTGTCTTCAGTAGATGGTGGGGCAGGGGGAGGGGAGACTGGATATTCACATGCAGAAGAATAAAATTAGACACCTTACTTATACCACAAAGATTAAATCAGATGAAAGACTTAAACATAAGACTTGAAACCATAAACCCCCTAGAAGAAAACATAGAGGGAAAGTTTCTTGACATTGGTCTTAAAAGCAATGTTTTGATACGCTACCACAAGTACAAACAACCAAAGCAAAAATAAGTGGGACTACATCCAACTAAAAAGCTTCTGCACAGCAAAAGAAAAAAGGGACAACCTATGGAACAGGAGAAAATATTTACAAGTCATGTCTGATAAGGAGTTAATATCCAAAATATGTAACTCCTAAAACTAGCACAAAAAAAAAAAAAAATGAAATTAGGCAAAAGAACTGAATAGACATTTTCCCCAAAGAAGACATAAAAATGGCCAACATGTACATATAAAGATGCTCAAGCCCAGGCTGGGAGCAGAGTGGATAAGGTGCCGGCCTGTGAACCCAAAGGTCACAGGTTTGATTCCCCAGCCAGGGCACATAACAAGGTTGCAAACCAGGTCTCCAGTCAGGTCTGTGGCTGGAGGCAGGTGAAAAGCAACCATACATTGATGTCTCTCTCCCTCTCTGCCTCTCACCCTTCCCCTCTTTCTAAAAATAATGAAATAAAATATTAAAAAAAAAAAAAAAAAAGATGCTCAACATGACCAATCAGGTAAGTGAAAATCAGAATCACCAGCTGTTACTGCTTAGAATGGCTATTATCAAAAAGATAAGAGTTCAGTGTTGGTGAAGATGTGGAGAAAAGGAAACCCATGTATACTGTTGGTGGGAATGTAGGTATAATAAGTATGGGATAAAAGTATGGAACTTGCTCCCAAAATGAAAAAGAGCACTACCATGTAATCCAGCATTTCCACTGCCGGGTCTATCTTCACATGACGTGACAAGGGGACATCAGCCCCACGTCTGTTATGCACAACAGCCAGGACATGGGGGCAACCTGAGTGAGTCCCCACCACGGGGTGAATGGATGGAGAAGATGTGGTGTCTATCTCTACAACGAGACATAATCCAGCCATGAGAAGGAAGGAAATCCTGCCCTCTGGGACAACATGGATGAGCCTTGAGGGCCTTATGCCCAGTGAGATCATCAGAGAAAGACAAATAATTGTATGACATCCCTTACATGAGGAATCTAAAAAAGTTGAACTCATGGAAACAGGGTAGAAGGATGGTTGCCAGGGGCGGGCGGAGGGGGAGGCTAGGAGAAGTTGGTCCAAAGGTACAAACTTCCAGCTACTTCTCGAAGGTCTAATACACAGCCTGGTGAGGACAGTTAGCAACGCTAGCTTTTGTGTGACTGATACTTTCGGGACAGACCTCAGACACTTCAAAGTTGCTGGGAGGCTGGATCTTAAATGTTCCCACCACTAAAGAAATAGCACTTACCTGATGTAATGGAGGTATTAGCTGATAGTATGGTGGTGATGATTTCCTAATAGAAAAGTGGGTCAAATCACCCATAATGCACACCTTCCATTTGAACAATGTGTGTTATATCTCAGAAGAGCAGGTGGAAAACAACCAACCTCACTAGCTGCGTGTGCCCTTCCAGAGATGTGTTACGCGTGTACAATCAAATATGTAGAAGTCCCCTGCTTTATTTTCTAGCACAAGTCGTAGATTACTACACTTTATTTTGATTTTCCCATTTACTATATTTTGGAGATTATTCTAAGGTGTGAACTCTTTAAAAAGTTCCAAGGGTTCTTTAAACAAAAGTGGAATTTCAGTGGGCAATGATTTCAAGAGATTGTGAAACTCTGGTCATTTTTTCCCCTTTTCCAAATGGGGATAATATAAACCTGAAGAACATGGTAGATGTCAAAGTTCTTAAGAGCAGCAAGTATGCAATGACCTAAATATAAACATCTCAAATTTAAAGAAACCAGGTATTTGGTTTTCTTGCCTTTTTAAAATAACGTTTATTATCGTTATAGTACTTTCCTAGTTTATGACTGTATTGTCTCTAAGAAAACTAAGCTTGAATTTCATAGGTAAACTGACCTTCCTGGATTTAGGAAGACAGGAGGATTCTTTTGAGCACCGGGAAACACTGAGTGAATTTTGAGTGCCATCCCACACCTGTCCACTAGGAGGACCACAAGCCTCTTTTTTTTCTTCTTCTTTTCTATTTTTTGCTTCTGTTTCATGTTCCAGTATCTTGTTTAAGCTGGAGGCCGTCTACAGGATTCTTCCCGCTGGCTGACCTCAGAGCTAAACCCAAACCTACCCTCTGATTTTCAGCGAGCGTAACTCTTCTAGGGAAAACTTGAACATCACCTTGAAGAGCTCAAGAGGAGGTGGTGCTGAAGTCTCCCACGGGCCTGTTTCATAACCTGTTCCCTCTTTGGTCTGATGTAAGTCTCTGCCTGACAGGTTTGTCGCAAATTCCTAGAGATGAGTTGAGCTGTAAAGCAAGCTGCATCCTTTGTGTATAAATACACAGAGTCCATTCTATGCTGAAGCATACTCCAGACTATTTCAATCTTGAGAGAGGTCTTCAGTACGTTTTCATGTGTCCAGGGGGCCAGAGGTCACCTGCCCTGTGTTCCCCGAGACCTGCTCTTCCAGCTCTGCTCTGCTGTCATGTGCTATCTCGCGGTGTCTCCATTGTGTCCCTCTTACGAGGACATCGGTCCTGTTGGACAAAGGGCCCAGCTACTCCAGTCTGACCTCAGCAACATAACTACACCTGCAATGGGCCTATATTTCCAGACGAGGCCAGAAGCCACAATGAGGCACTGGGGTTAGGAAGGCGACGTATTTTTTTTTTTTTTTTTTGGGTGGGGGGGGTGCATAATTCAACCCATAACACAAGGTAGCAGGATCCCTGTCCTCAAAGTGTCATCGTCATCATGATCATCATGGTTAGTATCTTCGAGAACAGGCCAGCTTCTTGCAGCTTCTCTCATGAGAAGGATCTGGCCCCGCACCCAGGCCTGAAACCAGGTGTCTGAAGGGACGGGCTGAACGGGTCCCAGGAGATCCCACTTCCCGATACTTGCCCTGCAGCCACCCAACTGCCACTGTTCCCAAACGGAGCTCAACACTGTCTCCCAAACCTGGTCATTTCCTACTTCGTGTCTTGACCAAACCAGAATGAAGTTCTCAGAAACCTCCCAGTGCGGGGCTGGGTGTGCAGGTGGGACGGCCCCCGGCTCCAAGGCCCTGCCGGGCCCTTTCAACCTGCCCTCAGCTGTGTCTCAGGACAGTCCTGGCCCTAAGCTGACCCCCCCTTTACAGATAGGTCAGCACCACAATAATGGCCCCGGACAGGTGTGGTTCCAGCGCCCACGGAGCTGTATGGTGTAGCCACGCACCCCAGGGCGACCCCAGCTGGTCAGGGCAGCCAGCAAGGAGCCCACGTCCTTTAGCCACCCAACACCAATCCCCAGGAGCCCCCCTGCACTCGCTCCCGCCCCGTCCCTCCAGGTGGGGCCACCCCTGGGTGCCCACAGACGAGCATAGAGCAATGAGTGACGTTACAATCCCACACCCTGCGCTTTTCTTGCACCACTCCTGCAGCTTCCTCTCTGCTGTGGCGCCGCCAGCCGACAGGACAGCCCCTCTTTTCCTTAGCCTGTGGCCTCTTAAAATCGGGCCTTTGGCTCTGATTAGTCTTTCCCCCAAAACACCTTGTAAGCCATGGCTACAAGGAACTACATATATTCGACATTTCCCTCCTGCCGCACCCCAGCCTCAGGTCTGCCTGCCCACCCTCTTCAGAGAATGCCATCTCCCGGGCAGCCGCTGCATCCCCTGGTCCTAGCCCGCAAGGCCCTGCTCGTGACACCTCCTCCAGGAAGCCACCTCAGCTTGGCCCCCAGGTGAAGAGACCCATTGCTTCCTCTTGAGTCCATAGCTATTCTATCTTTGCCACACTGTTTCGGGGCTTCCTCTCCCTCTGGAGCCAGTCCCCTCAGGAGCATTTAAAACAAAGCTGATGGAAGCGAGTTGGAAACCTGACTTTGTCACTTACAGCTTGGGAAGCCCAGGGGGGGTCGCTTGACTGTAAAGTGTGGGCAGCAACATTGGCCTTGAACCCGTGACGAATGTCCTGAGGTTAGCCAGGACTTTCCGGGTCCCTTCCTTCCTCCTCCCGCCTCTGCCCCCAGCCTGTCTTCAGCCCTCCAGGGGCTCCTGATGGCCTCTTCGGCTGAGCACCCCCACCTGGGCCTGCGGGGCTCCACCTGGGAGACAGGCAGCCCAGGGGCCTGGCCACTGGGAAAGGCCCCAGGTGTCCGGCAGAAGGTGGACCACAGCCTCAGCCTCGTGGCAGCTCTGGGCTCCCTTCTAGTGGTCCAGGCCTACCTGAGGGTCTTTCCAAGACGGGGCTGCTGGCCTCTGCCAGGTGGGGCTGGGCAGGGGGACCCCCATAGGCCCCACAAGTTGAAGAGGAGGAAGATTTTTCTGCAGGCCACGTAAATCAGCGTTTCTGAGTCTCTGGGTTGTTTCTTTGCCTCTGTAAGCCTTTGATTAGTAAAAGCTGACTACCTTCCCTGGTGCTCAGCCCCTGCCAGCCACCTCTTGGGAGAAGCCCCAGCTGCCCCTCTTCCAGGCTCACCAGCAGGACAGTGGAGAACACAGAAGATGCACTTGTCCTGCTGGACCAGCACACCCCAGGGCCATGGCGGGGTGACCCGGGGAGGCAGGTCCCCCTGGGCTCCTGCCCTGCCCGCCCGCAGGGCCTAGCCTGCTGGGTGCACAATGTGTGATGGGTGAATAAAAATACCCCTTTCAAGGCTCCAGCCTGCGAACTCAAAGGTCGCTGGTTCGATTCCCAGCCAGGGCACATAACCAGGTTGCAAGCCAGGACTCCAGCCAGGTCCATAGCTGGAGGCAGGCGAAAGGCAACCATACACTGATGTCTCTCTTCCTCTCTTCCTTCCCCTCTCTCTCTCTAAAAATAATAAATGAAATCTTAAAAAAACAAAAACAAAAACCCATTTAAAAAAACAAAACAAAACAAAAAAACCTTTCTTCTCCCTGGCAACCCTGCCCCTCCACATGTTCCGATGTTCCCATTCTAGAGTTAAACACTCTCCGGGGTCTCCTCCTGGCAGAGCGGCACTTCAAGGCACGGCCTAGAGAGGGTCACAGGCATTCACCCCCTCCACGCGTGGCCACCTGCCTCGGGGGAACTTGGGTGCTCCTGGTCTGCAGGGAGCTGAGCGCTGATCCTGTTGAAAAGCATACATGTGCTATTGCGCACTTCGGGGTGGGCCTTTCGCATGTATGCATTTATTTCATGTTGTTCTGGGACACGGAAAACACATGTAAGGAGAAACAGGAGGGTGATGAACCCTTCGTTCCATCACTGGCTCCATCTTCTAGGAAACGTGAGCTTTATGAAACCTGCCTCCTGGGGTGTCGGGCGGCAGGCGGAGGTGCGGGGAGGCTGGCAGAAGGGCCTCGGCTGCGGCTCAAAGACCAGCCCCTGGCCACCAGGCCCGCTGGCTCCACTATGGACACAGACTGATGTCCTCAGCCTGGCAGGCAGCCAGGGGCACGCTGTGCCCACCACTAGCCCAGCGACGGCGCCACTGAAGATGCCATGTCTGGGCTCAGCTCTCACTCCCATCCGGGGGCCCGAAGTCATCTGCCACTTCCCCACCTTACACAGCAGAGCTGTCCCCAGCAGCCCCCAGCCTGTCCCCACCCACCGAACACGCTGTTCCAGGCCTGAAAGCAGGTCCTGAGGACAAGGGCACAGCGTCCCTGGGCAAACCCTGGTGTCCCGGGGGTTATCTGCAGACACAGCGGTGGCCCCGAAAGGCGGTCAGTCCACGCTGTGCAGTGACAGCAGTTTCTGGGGACCTGTCCACACCGGGCTCAGCGTAAAGGGAGCAGGAAGCCCTGGCTTCCTGGTGGACTAAACAGCCCAGGTGACCAGGCTCCCGACTCACGCTCACTGGCAGGATTGATACTTTCACAGCGCGGAGGTGACATGTGTGGGCTACAGGCTGAGAGTGGGTCCTACCTGCTCACTGGTTGTTGGCACTTAGGAGGTTCCGCTCTCTAAGCCTCAGGTTCTTTGGCTGCGAATGGGCGTAATAATCCTGGGCTCAGGGACACCTAAGGGAGAGGCTGACCCAGCTCAGGGAAAGGCGCCCAGGGGCAGTTAACACGTGCCCCGGAGAAGGGCCCCCTCTTGACTCCAGGCTTAGCATCATGTGGACCCAGAATCAACAGGTATTTGCATCAGCAGAGGGAGGCTCTGTGCTGGGAACTGGACTCAGAATTAGAGGGGGGTGGGGGCAGGATACCGTTCTGCTAGAATTCTTGTCCAACGCACGGGACTCTGCACTAAGTGTCCGAGGCACGATGACATTGCAGCATAAAGGATGTCCCTAGCAGACCCTGGACGAGGCAGGACAGGCTGGGAGGGAGGGGATGAGGTAAAGACTTTATAGTCTCAGGGGGGCTGACGGGGGCGGTGAGAGGCACCTCTTCCAGGCAGGGGACAAAGTGGAGAGGGGAGGGGCTGCTTCGCGTTTAGGACCCTCGAGCCACAGCCCCACACAGGCATCGGAGGTGGGCACGAAGCACCCTAGCTGGGGCCCCGGTCCCAGGCTCTCCCTGTGGCTCTGTCCCTGTTTCCTTCTCAAAACAAAACTAAAAGTCACCACTCAAATGATTTGAGGAGATTGCTCAGCCACAGTTAACAGCTTTATGTAATTCGCAGCCAGAAGATCACAGGCTGGCGGTCAGAAACGAGAGCTCCCAGCACCACTCAGACCGGCCGGCCTTGCACCCGGAACGCCTCGCACACTCCCTTCCGGCCTCCAGGGCTGTTCCCCGCGCTGCAGCCCGGCAGTGACGGCCGGCGGCCGGCTGCGTCTGCAGGGGCTGGAGGGCCAGAGACATTCCGATTCTCTGCTGGGCCCTGATTCGGCCACTGGCACCTCCCTCCCCACCAGGGGTCCGAAAATGTCCACGAAGAAGGCAGACAGGTCAGGGCCCGGGCGCCGGTGGCTTCGCCAGGGCCGGCTCCCGCCCGGGCCCCGCGTTCAAGGTGGACAAATCAATCTGACGCCATCATCGCTCGTGCTTCATGTTGGCCTCGCTTGGCTCCAAGGTGACCCCGCTGCCGTTCCGCGTCCCTTCCCGCTTGCTCCCGTCCTTTTCCGTGTAGAACTCCGCCAGCACGGGGCAGTGCTCCGACGCCACCCCGCCCCACGACCAGTTGTCAGGAATCCAAGGGTTCGTGAGGCCTTCTCTCACGACGACACAGTGACCTGAAGGGGAGGGAGAGACCCGGCCATCAGGGAAGGGGTGGGTGGGGTCCCTGCTGGGGTCTGGGTTCCCCCAACACCCCTCAGGGTCCAGAGAGTCCGATGGGCCCATCGGACTCTCTGGACCATCTGGGCACTGAAGCCACCCGGGGCCAGGCCACCTGCCCCTCTGCACACCTGCCTCCTCACGGTGCACCAGAGTCTTTCTCTGACCAGCAAGCCAACACAGCTGGCAGTGATGGGTGGCGGGGGTGGGGGGATTAGTTCTATAAAAGGGCACAAGGGAAAGTCACAGAGGCTTATGAGAAAGGAACTAAAAAAACAGAGATTTAGAAATGGCTGAAGCAGAAAAACAACGGAAGAGTTCCAAGAGGCAGTGCGGAGCTGTCAGAAAGCCCGGCCGTGGCCCCAGGGAGGAGCCAGGCTGCGGTCGGGGTGGGAGTGCCGAGTCCTGGCTCTGGCCTCAGCGTGGCCTTCCGCTGGCCTCCGCGCCCGCCAGTGCACAGACGGGACGTGCCTGTGACCTCCTTCAGGCCCAGGCAGGGTCGGGAACCACTGTTCCTGTCTCAGAAGACAGGCAGGTTCCTGGCTGGGTGGGGGCTGCTTTTCAGCGCTGAGATGACCCACCACACTCCGGGCCTTGAGGGGGGCGCGTCTAAAGTCCTCTCATCCTATCATGACACCGTGTGACGTGTCTGATCTCCGCTAGGGCACTGCGTGTCCACAAACCTCGGGCCACCCACCGTGCCTGAACGTGACAGCTGAAGAAAGGTTTGCTGAAGGATCGCGAGTCCTTAAAATCAGGGCAAGTGATCCGTCCATCTCTGGCTGGGGTCACGGCTCGCCCGAGGCCGGTCTGCCGGGGACACGCTCAGGGCACCCTTGCTGTAGGCCAGCGGATGCCTCTTCCTTACTCTCCACCCCTGTCTTTGCTCTCGAGAGAGACTCTGCAGGACTAACTATGGAATCACCTGAACTACAACCCCATCGATGTGCCAAGAAGGCAGGCGGCACCCCAACTCTTGAACACAAATCACCCAGACCTGTCGTTGAGACAGGTTTTTCTTTGTTTCTGAACAGGAGGGAAAGGAAGTGACTTTGGCTTTACCTGTGAAAACCTTCTTCAGGCTCTTACTGATCCAGATGTTGTCCAGGGACTTGGAGCCCTGAGGGTTCTTGGTGCTGATGTTGGTGAAGGTCTGAGCTGGGACCAGGGGGTGGAATCTCTCTCTCCTCAGGGCATCGTGGTCGCTGCTGTCTGGCCCCTGGCCGAAATCCCCCAGAATGATCACGTCTTTTTCTCCTGGCAGTGGAAGGAAGGAAGAAGATCAGGAACGGGTGTTGTGGTGGGAGGGACGCCCCGCGCTGAGCACGGCCCACCTTGACACGGGACCATGAATCTCTCCTTTGAAGCCCTGGGGTTGGGGGTGGGGGCCACGGCACGGTTCTCAGTCTCCTGACTTTTCCCAATTCCTGGTGCTGAAATCCCCAAATCTTCAAGAGTAGGTTTGCAACACACTCAGAAAGGGGGTTGGCTCGTGTGTTCCAACTCTCAGAGCAGGAAAAGGCCTGGGGTCTCGCCCAGGGAGAAAGCTCAGAAACACTCGTCACGCACAGAGGAAAGACTACACACAGAGGCCTCAGGAGACACCAAACCCCGCAGACACCTTGATCTTGAACATCTGGCCTTAGAGCCACGAGAAAAATCACCTCTGTTACGTAAGCTACCCAGCAGCCTAACGTGCAACGCTTTTCTCTCTTAAGGATTTTCAACACCCTCCATGGTCTTGTGGGCCCTGGAGTGAGTGGACAGTTAGGAAGAGCTGTCCAAAGCGAGCAGGTGCTATGAAGGGGCGGCGCCCCCAAGCCGGGCTCTGAGCAGTTCCCGTCGGCAGCCTGACCGCCGCTGCGTGTCCCATGGTTCCCTGGGGAGCCCCTCTTCTGCCGCACCTCCCAAGGGCCCCGAGAAGAAAGCCAGATGCATCCGAGACAGCAAATCCTCCTCCTTGATGCCAAGGTGCTTCAGCACTAATGGCTCGAGGAAGAAAGCCACAGGCCACCAGCAGGGGGCACTCCCACACTGCCGGTGACCGTCCTCCGGGGGCTGGAGGGACACAGGGTTTGAAAGGGAAGCCTTTCCCGGCTCAGCCGCATGGCCAGTGAGAGCGAACTGTCCCTCGTGCTAAATCAATCGGAACGGCCTTGGCACCCGGAGCAGAGCCTGAGCAGCCTTGAGAAATCAGTGCCAACCGCCAACAGGAGAGGTGAGTTGAGTCACGTTAGCAGCAGGTCAGAAGCCGGGGCTCCGAGAGCCTGACCGGCACGTCCGGGGTCACTGCTCTTACCGCAGAGCTGGAAGGAAACGGACAGGGACACGGGTCCCCGCGCCCTGCTGCACCACAGACCCCCGTAGACGTGCGCCGACCAGGCGGCTGGAAGAGGCATGAGAAACCCAGAACTGAGGGGCAGTTTGCTGCTGAAAGAAAAGAGGAAGATGCTGCATGTACTGACTAGCAAGGAAGACTGACGACTCCACAAGACCAAGGCAGGAGGCTCCCCAGAATGGGAAATCTAGGGGGGTGTAGACCTGCAGACGTCCGGGCTAAAAGGATAATCCTGGAACTAGGAGGGATGCCGGGGGCCCAGGGTCGATGAACCCCGCTGCGTGTGACTCCAGGGATGAAAGGCACAGCTCTCTCTTATTTTCCTGTTTATAAAGATCAATAGTTCTCTTTCCTGAGCAGGTGCAGCCAGGATTCTTCCATCCATCGATCCCTTTGGTGACGCCAGCGGCACTGAAGTCATTGAGAGAGTTCTCATCTCTGAGAATCTCAGCTGTGCAGGGGCCTGGATTCTCCCAGACAGCACCCCAGGGCCCGGGCTCCTGAGTCACACCCTTGGCTCCCAGAGGTGGAGGGAGGCTGCTGGGGCTGATTCCCCAGAGGACGTGTCGATTTATAACATCTTGGTGCCGTGGCAGGAGCCGGTCCCCACCCAGGGGTGGTCCTACGCAGACCCTGCCATTCCTAGGTGCCATTTCATCTCGCTGAGCCCACAGAGCAAGCCCAGTGGCGTCTGAGAAGAAAATGTCACCCAACACCTGCGGACGCATCCCGGACGCATATCCCAGACAAAGGCCGAAAGGTGCAGTTTTGATAGTCAGACTGGCCTGTGGGCCCTGCGGGAAGCCCGGGGAACAGAGGCTTAGTCTTGGTTTCTGTGGCACCGCACGGCCAGCCCACCGAGCCGGGTGCCCCGGGGAGCCTGGCGCCAGTGTGACCCCTCAGGCCTGCGCGTCCCCAGTGAACACGCACAGAGAACGCAGACGTGCCCACACCTGGACACGCCACGGCCCAGCCACCTGCAGCGCCAACCTTCCCAGATGTTCTGATGCAAACCCGGTCACTTCCTGGGTGCCAGAAACGGCGCGCGCCCGAGTCGCAGGGAAGTCACCACCTGGCACCCGTCTGTCATGTCACAGCCACGCTGAACCCAACAAGGACAGGCAGGAGGCGGGGAGCCCCAGAAGCCGCCCCAGGTTTTGAAGGCTATCAAGTCACCCTTTTAAACACATTCAAGACTCACTGTAGATAAACAATTCCCCGCAAAGCAGCTCCTTTTCAGCCCCAAGACTCAGAACTTGAGTAGAAGGCTGGTCACAGCACAGCCCGGCTCAAGATGCAGGTTCACAGCCGCCCGCAGAGGGAACAGCCTAGGTGTCCATGGCCGGTGGACAGGTGGACAGGTGGACGGAATGTGGTGTGTACACGGGGTGGGGCAAGGGGAGGCTCGCAGTTCCGTGTACGGAAAACACTACAATTCCGCAACTGGGGGGACCCCTGCTGAAGGTGCCGACTAAAGGGGATCAGCCCAACCCAGAAGGACAAACGCCTCCAGGGTCTACCGCTGAGGCCTCCAGAGCAGCCCCGCTGGCAGAGGCAGGAAGGATGGTGGTCGCTGGAGGCTGGGGGAGGGGGTCAGTGTTTCATGGGGACGGACTTTCCGTCTGAGATGATGAAACACTTGGGACGATGGTGGTACTTCCACAACCCTGTGGGTGACCTTAGTGCCACTGACCTTCTGCCTGAGCACAGCTGCGGTTGCAAATTTCATGCCATGCGCATGTTACTGCAATAAAAATATCTCCCTTGCCCTGGACAGTGGGGCTGGGTTGGCGGGGCTTTGTCTCACAGGTCAGAGGGCCGCTGGATCGATTCCCAGTCAGGGCACATGCCTGGGTCACAGTTCGGTCCCCAGTCGGCGCACATGAGGGAAGCAGCCAACCAATGTTTCTCTCCCTCTTTCACTCCCCTACTCTCTCTCCCTCTCTGAAAGCAATGAAAGAAAACGTCCTGCAGGTGAAAGGCAACCGTACACGGATGTCTCTTCCTCGCTGCCTCCCTCCCTTGCCCTCTCTCTAAAAATAATAAATAAAACCTTAAAAAAATAATGTAATAACCAGGGCACATAATCAGGTTGCAAACCAAGTCTCCAGTCAGGTCCGTGGCTGGAGGCGGGTGAAAAGCAACCATACATTGATGTCTCTCTCCCTCTCTGCCTCTCTCCCTTCCCCTCTTTCTAAAAATAATAAAATAAAATCTTAAGAAAAAAATAATAATAATGTAATAAAATGATAACAACTACAAAAAAAAAAAAAGAAGACAAGAAAATGTCTTTAGGTAAGGATTACAAAAACATCTCTTCAAGGGAAGGCTGTAGTTGGACCAACTTACTTTCATAGTCGCATCTTTGAGAATTGACGACCTTGTGAAGGGCCAGTTTAACCAGGAAAAGGCTTAGAAAGAACTCCAGGCTGTGAACCCTCACCCAGAGAGGGCGTCCCCAGACCCAGCCCAACGGAAACTCTGCTGCCGGTGCAGCTCAGGTGACTCTTCCTCCAGGCAAACGGCGGCAGGAAGCCTCCTGCCCTGCTGGGCCCCGAGCCTGCACTACAGGGCACCCCGTCCTCCTGAAGTCCTGCCCTCAGTCCCTCTGGGACCTTCCGAGTCCACGCACGTCTGCCCAGCTCTGTGGGCTCGGACAGCCCCCAGGCCCCAGACCCCTCTGTGAGGTCAGCACGGTCAGGTGCACCACCAGGTGGGCCTCGAGTGCAGCCTGAGGTCCTACAGCTCCCGAAGGAGCTGAGGTGCAAACCCAGTTCTGACAGCTCCATGTCCTCTCGTGCCATCTGCTCATCACCAGGAAGACAAACCCCACGCACCGCTGACCAGACTCTCCCACTTTCCCTGTCGCTTGCCACTGGCTGTCCCCCTTTCAGAAGACAAGCACAGGCAGAGAGGTGGGCGGCACCACCACATGCGGCACAGCCGAGGTGGCTGAACCCAGGCTGAGCTGTCCCCGGTGGGGGGTCGGGGTGGGCGGGGAGCCACTTTATCCTCTTCATTCTTTCCATCAAAGACAGGCTGAAAGCTACAGCACTGGGACTGTGGACCAGCGTGTGACAGACAGTGGTCACTGTGCACAGGGCCGCTGGGTTCCGGAAGGCGCAGGGGTGTGACCAGCTCCCGTGTCCTCCTGCTGACCGAACAGATGGCCAGCCTACAGGTGCAGGGACGCTTGGAGGAGGCCACCCCAGCTGCCCCGCAGCACGGGGAACCGTGACCCGGCCACAGAGAGAGACCACGTCCCACCTTTCAGCGTTTCCTGCAGGGTCTGGGCCAAGCTGGCCACGCGGTGGCTGTCACTGTGATTCTTGCTTGGATTCTCACCCCCGGGGAGGGTCAGGGTGGCCAAGTGCAGGTTCACAAGGGTCAGGTCATTACTTCCCACCTGGACAAGAGGAAGCACAGGAACATGGTCAGTCTTGGTCCTATTCTTTACGACTGAGGGCGAGTAGCTTCATGCACAATGGTGACAACAGTGAACGCGAGGCTGCCCCGCCCAGGTGAGGAGGCGAGGTGGTCCACCTAAGACCTGCTCGAGGCACGTGCAGCGCTGGGACCCACAGTGCACCCCACTCCTCCGAGGGCATATCTGAGTGTCAGGGACTGGTGTGTTCCTTCTAAGCAACTCCAAGGGAAGAGGGGGTGGCTCTGGCCGCTGGTACTTAACAAGTGGGGAGGGGCAGCCTGGATCCCCTGCCAGGACCCTCTGCTGGGACCTGTCCACACACACACACACACACACACACACATCCCACCCTCCCATGATGCATTCTTTCCCTCTGGAGACAGCTGACACATCAAGAACGCGAGATGGCGGGTGCTGGCCACACAGGCTCCGCCCCGGTCCTGCGTCCCCAGGAGGGACTGTGGGGGGGCCGGTCCCCTGAGCTCCGCAGCATTGCTCAGCGGCTGGGGTTGCACAACCCTGACTTCCGTGTGTCGCATTTGTCATGGCAACAAACAGTAAACACTGACAGAAAAGGAGGGTGTGCAGGGGGACCCCCGGAAGTTTCGTCCTATAGACGTGGCCCCAGGACGCCGCCAGCCTGAGCTCTGCAGCTGCGGCTCTGACCGCAACGGGGCAGCTTCTGGCCGTGGGCAGGGAAACCCTGTCTGGGGAGCCCGGGGAGAAGCCACACCCCCGTCCTGGGCCACCTGCTTGCCTGGAACGTGGCGGGGAGTACAAGACAGGCGCCAGGGGATGGTCTAAGTGAGAGAGCCGGGGCCGGTCATCCCTGACCCGAGGGCCCACCTTCTACACACACGGGCCGGTTCTGGCCGCTGCTCGGCCAAAGTTGGCCCAGCTCCTTGGTATAAAAAGGGACCCCGACTGCTGTTAGGAGGGTTTAGAGGTCACCTGGCTGGTGAGCACTGAGTATGCCGAGCCCACCCGGGACCCCCCAGCTGTGTGTGTGCTCACAGACCCCAGCGGCCCCGCAGCTACAGCTGGGAGAAGGGCGCAGCCCCACCTGCCAACACGGCCGCCCGCGGCCCAGGGAGACACTCAGTGCCGTTTGGGGCGACGCTCAGGCTCCGCAGTGCTCTGGGGCTCACAGAAGGGGGCATCCCCAATGCCCAGCAGGGGACGGTGGGGCTCTGTGGGGAGGGGCCACACTTGTAGGACCCTGTGACTCCACAGGTAAGTGCCACGGGGACCGGGTCCCCTGAGTGCCCACTGGTGCTCTGTTCTGCTGCTCAGCTCTTCCCAGGGCACCCAGAGAACCGGGAGATGGCACCCCTGGGTCGGCGTGCTGCTCCTGACTCGGGGGGACAGACAGACTGGCACACGGGCGAGGGCTCATCAGCAGATGTCCTGGCCCCACAACCCAGGGGCTCCTCCTCAATCCCCTCCAAACCCACATGACCCCTCGAGTGCCCCCTTCTGCCCGGGAAGGAGGAGAAGGTCCCCCAGCATAGGAGCCCCTGACACCTGACCGTTCACCAGCGCCGAGGGCTGGGGCAGCTGAAGAGGCCTGACGTGCTTTGGAAGAACGGAGTCTGGGTCTTGATCCCAGAAATCCCGCAGCTCTTGGGCAGGGTCCAGGGAGCCTCAGTTTTAAGAAACGCTCCCCCCGTGACTTTGATGCGTGTCAGGTTTGGGACCAGCCCTGCTGTCCCTCCTGCCAGATGGCAGGGCTTCTGGAGGTTTCTCTGGCCCACAGCCTCAAGAGGGGCTTGCGGGTTTTTCTCTTTTTTCCCTTTTTAGAAGAAGTGAACCTCCGCGGGGACACGGAGCGGGTACCTTGAACCGTGCGAGGTACGGCCTGGGGCCTGCGGGCTTCCCGTGCCCGTTGCCCGGCGAGCTGTCCTGCGGGGCGTCCCTCAGCTCCACGCCGGCCCAGGTGTCCCACAGGAACCCCGAGAAGCCAGCACCCTGCGGGAGAAGAGGGGCGTTAGTTTGCAGAGGGGTGGGTCTCGGGGCTGGGGCGGCGGCAGGTGTGTCGGGGGCCAGGGGGAAAGCAACAGGTTTGGCACGGGGCTGCTCTGAAACGAAAGGGACCAGAAAGCACAGCACGTTCCTCCTGCCGCCCCCACCCAGTCCCCCCCGTACCAGCAGGTTCCTCCTTTCGAGGGCCTTCCGCACAGCCAGGGGTGCCTGGCACTTCCCTTTCAGTGGGTGGGGCTGGGGCAAGGCCCAGGCTGTGCACAGAGGTATCTGTGTAGTCACGACGCCCCATGAGGCAGCCCCGCGCACCCCCACGGGCCGGATGGAGGCTCCGCGGCTCCGAGAGGTGCAGTAACGTCCCTGAACCCCCACGGCTGGTCACGGGGACACCGAGCGTCTCAAGTCTCACAGACAGGGCCCGGCCCCTGGGGAACGCTGGGTAGATGGGTGGGGGATGGCAGGACCCCCCACCCACGGGCCTCAAGCCCGGGAGCAGGGCGCTGTGAGGGCTGGAAGCGGGCGGGGCCAGGGATGCTGGACGCTGGCTGTGAAGGGAGCGGAAGCCACTGCACAGCCCGAGGGGCCCCCGCGGAGTCCCCAACTCCAGTGCGGGTCCTGGGTACGAAGGGAAGAGGACCCGGGGCGGGGTTGGGCCTGCTGCGCACACTTCCGTTTCAGATGGACAGGCTCTTGCTGGAGGTCTTGTTTCAGGATGGAAGACCGGGTCGCGGTCCCGCCGGGGGCCCTCGGCCGCGGGACCTGGCGGGAGTCTCCCCGCGTTCCTCACCCTGCGCCCCACGCTGTAAGCGGGGGAAATGGGATTTGCCCCATTGGCTTCGGAAGGTTGCCCCCCATTTACTGTCCCCCAAGAGAAGCACCAGAGTACCTTCCTCAAGGGGGCCCAGGTCCCCTGCTCCCACATCTCCAGGGGCTCCACTGCCCATGCCTGTCACCCTGATCACACCCTGGGCCGCTGGAGCCTCACACTTCTATGCACGGGGTCCCGTCCCTTGATGGGCGCCTGTGCCCTCCCAGGCGCCCTTCCCAGCCCTCGACTTGGGTCGGGGGTCCTCAGAGAAGCAGCAGCACCTGGACAGGGGTCAGGGGGAGCAGCAGCCACCGGAGCCCCAGAGAGCCGACGGAGTCTGAGGCCGAGACCGACCACCTTGCGTCCGCAGGCGACCATCGGGCAGGTGGGCTCATCGCACTAGACTCTGGTCACTGCAGCTGCCCCACCGCTGAGGGCTGACGGCTGCAGGAGCAGACGAAGACACCTGGGTGCCACCTCAGGCCTGGGAGGCGCGGCCCAGAGTGAGAACAGGCAGGGCCGCGCGGCCAGGGGGTGGGCAGCTGGCAAACCACCGTGCCTGGCACGCACTGACCTTTCTAATGCCTTGCTGAACGGCTGACAGCAGGCGAAGCCACATGCCTGTGAAGTGCCAGTGACAACAACAGAGCTGGGCTGTGATTTCCGTGTGTGATGAGGGGGGAGGCCCATGGACTGGAGTGATGGGAACTAGATCTATTCCGGTTCTACTTTACTCCCCACCTGCCGTGAAAGTACCCGGCCGCCACCCACGGCCGCCACCTACACTTGACAACGTAAAACCCAGAGAAACAAGATTCACAGCACGTTTTCTAAGCAGCAGCTAACAAGAGTGTACAGCCAGTAAATGACTGGATACTTTTCATCCAGCATCCATGTACAATTTAAAAGCCCCGGGCCTCGACATCACTCATGGAAGTGCAATTCCTATGTGTGTGTAAGCATAGCTGGTATATTGGAGATAAAATAATAGCATCTGCATGTATAGGAAAATCATGCGATGACCGTTCCCATCTCATGGTTCCCTCCCAAAAGGCTATTTTAAAATCTAAAACGCCACGGATGTTGAACCTTCCAAATGAGCAAACCCTGGCCTTGCACGTGACCTGGAAGAGGACAAAGGCAGACAGCCACATGGGTGGCACTAAGGGAAGGAAATTCAGAATTAAAATCTGCTGCAACAGCCCCCCTTTCCATACGCAGTTTCTACCACTGGGCGCAGAGTGAACTGTCTGCAGCTCCCAGTCCACGAGCAAGGAAGCGGCTTGGCTGAGGCCAACGGTGGGCAGAGGTTAGGGGGACAAAGGACACAAGTCCCCCTGGCTGCCTTGGCTCCAGAGAGGGTCCCTCCCCTCCTCTCAACACCCCCAAGTCCCCGTTCCACCAGGCAGCCGCCCACGCCTGATCTCAGCAGACAGAACTCATTTCGAAATGCGTGGTGAAAACGGGCAGAAAGACAAAACTGCGCCAGGGATGCCGGCAAGGGGAACTGCTGACCGTGTGTGGCGCGGGGAAAGGATGCTCCAACAACAGGTGAGGCGGCGCCCGCCCTGCAGCCCAGCGTACCTTCTGGAGCGGAGTGCAGGGCGTGTCCGCCACGATCGCCTTCCAGCTTCCCCGGGGCCCCTTCCACTTGCGCAGGTTGGGCAGGATCGGCTGGTTGAGCTCCGCGCAGAACTGCAAAGACAGGGCACGGGCTGGCTGGTGTGGGCTCCCGCCCGTGGTGGCCCGAGGAGCCAGGCAGCGCGTGGCCCTGGCTCGTCGGCCTCATTCGGACGCCCGTCAAAGACCCAGGAGGCTAAATCCCCGAGCCGCACGGGGAAAAGCAAACCGCCCCCCTGTGAAACACAATAATCACCAGGGGACTCCTCGTTCCCAGCAATCGGTTCTCTTTGTAGCCTTTTAGCACAAATAGTTCAAAACAAGTTGTCAGCATCCCCTGACGCTCATAAACCAGTGGACTGCAGGTCCCCGGGGGGTCTAGGTCAGGGTCAAAGGCAGAGGGGAGCAGATAGCTGCAGGGTGGTCCTTCCTTCCTGGGGCTTAGCTGAAAGGTGCACAAACCGACTGACCCCAGCTTCACCCTGAAGCACCAATCATTCACCCTGGTTCTCCTCCGAGAGGAAAGCCCTGCTTTCTCAGGGGGCTGCTCCACCCACGCCGCACGGGACCCGCAAAGCGACTTCACCCCCCAGCAAAAACTGCACAGGCGAAGGAAAATGAGGCATCGAAAAACCAGGGGCTTCAAATCTCCTCTAATTCACGCCCCAAACACAGCCTCGCCTCTTGGAGTTGGTTGTTTTCTCCTTCCCTCCCTCCCTTCCTTGCCCACGGGTATACGTGTATTTATTGGCTTTAGAGAGACAGGAAGGGAAAGAAGGAGAGAAACACGGACCTGAGAGAGCGACATGGGTCAGTTTTCTCCCGTGTGCACCCCAACCACAGATCAAACCTGCAACTTGGGTAGGTGCCCCGATGGGTGACTGCACCCACGACCTCTGGTGTGTGGGGTCACACTCCGATCCGCTGAGCACCCCCCAATTTGTCAGATTTGGGCTCAGTTGTCCAGGCGCCCCAACCGCTGGAACCATGACTTCCTGGGGACTCCTTGTCCCTTGGACTTGGCACCTCGGACACTGCCTCCTGCTTGGCTTCCCTCCCCAGCATCACCACTGCCCCCCAATGAGCTGCCCTGAACTCAGCTCCCCAAAGCGTCAGCTCCTGTCCCCACCCCGCCTCCACCCCAGAGTCCCCGGGCTGGACCTGCAGCTCAGATTTCTCTCCTAAATTCTGAATTGCTTTTCGATTCCTGGAGCTAACATTCCACGGGAAGGCGCCACAGGACCACAAACCCAGCAGGTCCCACAGGAACTGCCATTCCCCTCCCAACCCCGTGCCCACCTCCTGGCATTCGCTTCGGTCCAGCTGCTCCGACTGGCTCGGGGCAGGGAGTTGTACGGCCAGATCGCTCCACGTCTGCCTTTCCCCAACAGCGGGCGGCGTAGGGCAGGGACGGTACCCGAGTCACCTCGGTAAAGCCTGTCTGGCACAGAGCCTGGTGCCCGGGACGCTCTCCAACAGTCTGCCGTGAACCAGGACACCCATCAGGTTCATGCAGGACAAACCAAAGGGAGATGGCTCCTCTGAGCTCACTACCAAGGCCACTGCCTTGGTTTCCACCTGCTCTGAGTCGGCCTGCACGGTGCTCTGTGCTGCCCAGGGCCAGGGGCCGCGGACAGCGCTGCTCCAGAGGGCAGCTTCACCCCCTGCCTCCCTGGGCCGCGGGGCCTGGCCGGGAGCCATCCTCTGATGGGAAATGGAGCACTTTGGAAAATGCAACTGGAATTTATCGACCATCACTTTAGGGATCCAGAGAGGAAATGCACTTTTGTTCGCACTGGGTCCAATGTCCCGCCAGGGAGTCATTAGAGCTGAATCCGAGAGACTCGCGGAAGGAAAGCAGCTCCTGCTGCCCAGTTGGTGCATCACTGTTCTCCCCACAGGGGGTCCCAAGCCCCTGCTCACCGGAATCTCCCAGCATGCACCGGGGAGGCTCTGCTTCTAAAAAGCCCCCGCAGGGGTTCCGCCAGCCAGGCGGGAGGCCCAGCCCCGAACCCACCACTGTGCTGCCCGCAGGCAGTGGGGAACAGCCTCCCCTCTCACCACCCCAGGGCCTTCCGACCCCTGGAGACGGGCGACTCCCTGGTTCACATCCCAAGCCCAGCCCAGCGGAAGCAGGCCGGTCCCTGGCCGTGTCCCTGGTTCAGGAGGGTTGGCAGGGAGCAGAGTGACGGGGCGGCACGGTTTTCCACGTTCACGCGGGAGACGGTCTCCGGGAACTCAGGTGGTGCTAGTCCAACGTGAGCAGAGCCACCTGGGGACTTACTAAACATGCACAGTCCCAGACCCCCCTGTGCCCACTGCACCAGGGTCTACAGGGCCCCCCAGCGGACCCAGTTCCCAGCTGGCGCTACCGGACGCAGGCAAGAGGTCCCGCTTTCCCTTTGCTTTGTACTTGAAAGTCTTTCCCTCCCAGGGAAGCTCTGGCAGACCCAAGGCGCCCCAACTCCTAAGCCGCCGGTATTAGGGCACCTGCAGCCTTGTTCTTGAGCCCTCTTTGCCCTCTTCTCCTACTTCTTCTGTGCTTGGGGACAACAAATCACTGATAGGGGGAGTGTTGATGGCTGAAAGCAGGCTATGCCCAAATGTCCACGAGCCGCGTTAGGTTACAACAGGCATTTCCTTCTGTGTCTAGGACTGAAGAAGGAATTGCCAGTGTGTTCATGCCAGGGACTGTTTGCACCAGCAGTTGTCAGCACACCTAAGGAGGGGAGTGCTGTTTAGATTCTCGCTTCTGAGGGTGCGGTCCACGGGCCAGGAGCGTCCACCGTGCCTGGGCGTCTGTTCAGAGTGTGTGGTCTCAGGCCCACCGAGGGCCCACCGCCCTGGGGCCTGTATTGCCCCAGGGTCCCAGGGTGATGGACACACCATGGGAGGCCTGCTCAGAGCCTTCCTTCTGTGAACATCATCCCCACAGGGATGCCACCGGTGACACCATGCTAAGTGGCCACAAAACTGTAAAGGCCAAGGTGGCATTTACGGTCAAGGTTACACAACTGGAAGTCAGAGAGAGGGTCTGAACGGAGATGTGTCTCCTGGCCTCTGTCTCAAAGGGCCGGCCAGCCTGCCCGACCAAATCCTTAGACCCTTCCCCCTGGAAATTTCCAAGGAAAACAAAGGCGCCCACTGGGAGCCCTCCCATCTGAACTGTTCTACGCAGAGCAGCCGGGTCTCGGGTTTTCTGCTTCGCCCACGTACAGGAGGAAGAAATAACACTCTCATAAGTCATAATGGGTCCCCAGGGCAGGCACGGTCGAAAGGAGAAGGGACAGGTGTGTGGGGGGCAGGAAACAGTCTCCCAGGTAACTGTGATCTGCTCACCTGAGTAGCCTGAGCTCCCCTCCCCCCACACCACCTGTGCTTCTAAAATCCCAGGGGCTCACCCCCGCCTGCCCCTGTCAGAATCGCCCTGGTTCTCGTCTATAAAACCGTAGATTGCAAGCTCCCTCCCTGACCAAACCAGAGTCTCGGGTGTGCCCTGCTGACAAGTCCCCGACCAATTTTCAGCTGAAGTTAGAGACGCTGCAGGCAGGGCTGGACCGGCACCGACCTGGAACGCAGCCTTCACTCACGCTGCATGAGTACCGCGCTCTGGACAGACAGCTTTCATTGCTGCACACAACAGACACGGCTTCGGCCCCGGGCACCTGGGACAAGGTGTCAGGGAGCTAGCTACCAAGGTAAGGCTCCCGCAGGCAGGTGCGCCGCACATACCTGCAGCAAGGATGAACCAAAGGACCCATCTCCTGGCCCCCTCTCCCAGGATAAGTGAGAACTGACTACCAGGGTCTACACGTGTCTCTCTAGCTTCAGACCAAAGGGGGTGACACCATCTTTCAGCACCCACCCCACGCCCCACTGGTCCGCCAGCAGAACCAAATCCACCCCATCCTTGGGCGGGGCCAGTGCGGGCCTCTGAGTCAGGGCTGGGAACAGTGTGAAAATGGGAGAGAAAACACAAGACTCTCCTAAATGTGAAAACGCCTTTCTCCCTCTTCCTCCGGGTTGATTTATTCCGGCGTTTCCTCCGCCTGGTTACCAAGCCCTTGGGGGAGAAGCACACGGCCCAGTAGTTTTTGGAAAGTAGGCTTTTTGAAGCTCAAAAAATAAAAAGAGACAGTTTGGGAACAAATAAAAAACGTACTTCTTCCCAAATTAGGTACCCCGCTGGTGAGTCATGGTTGAGGCTAATTACGCGAAGGGGAGGCAAGGCTGGAAATAGCAGTGACGTCTGGAGGGTTTGGGGACTATTTTGGGGGAGCGTCGGAAGGGGTGCAGTTCGGGGACGTGCCGATCCGAGCAGAGCCAGGGTGGCCGCCCCCGGCCGGCACCCGGGCGCCGTCCTGTGGCTGCTAACGTGTCCGTCTGTGGCGCTTGGGAAACGTGCCACCTCGGCAGGGTGAGAGGCAGTTTCATTTGGTTCTAACGAAGGAAACGCCAGCCATAGACGTTCATTTCACTTGTAGGAAAAAGGCCACCCCAGGCTTGTTAGATGACAAGAACTTATTTGTTTCCTAAAACAGACCACAAGGCTCTGGCCGACCCTCACACTTCCTTTTCTGGAGTCTTCGCCACTCTTTGAAAATGCCAAGTGACAGGCTCGCAGCATCGGTAAGAGGGGTACAAACAGCGGGGAAGACCGCCTGTACGCCTAAATCAGAGCATTTTCACCTGGGAGGCTTCAGATGCGTCAACCAAAAGGGTTATAGGACCAAGAGGCAAGAGAAAGCCAACATAATCAGGTAGGAAACAAGGCCTTGCAGACGCAAACATTTTTTAAAAAGTCATTCAGGAGCCAAGCGAAGCTTGCAGTTCCTGGTAGCTGCCACCCGTACCCTCCCTCGGGAACATGCACGCATTTTTCCAGCCTTGGGCATGGATTTTCTCAGCCCGTGAACACCAGCCTCGCTCCGGAACGCAAGTCCCCCAGCCCTTTCCACGCATGTCATTCAGGGACCGGCACAGTCACAGACCCGTACTTACAGGCCCGTGGGGAAATGGCTCTGCTGCCACTTCGCTGTCACTGGCAGGGCCGTGGGTGAAAGTATGACCGGTTCATGGCTTATTTTAGTTTGATTTGCACTATGCCAAATCCTTGTCTGTGAAGTCTGCCTATTTGCCACTCGGTTTCTGGGCAAACCTCGGAGTGCGATTGTTCTTTCCTGAGTGGGCAGCGAGGGGCAGGGTTTTCATTCCCAGACACCTGAGGGCAGCGAGGACAGCAGGTCTTGAATCAGCACCTCACTTGGGAGAGCGTGCGGGGACCAGCGACGCACAGGTTCTGACTTTCCCTTGCTCCCGGGAGAAGCGGGAACCAGACACCCCCGCCCCCATCTTTTCATCAGCCTCCCTCTCCCATTACATTTTTGCCCAGAGACATTTAAAAATAGCCAAACTGCCTGACATTTTGTAGGCTTTTCAGGTTCCTTCCAGCATCCTGGAAGTGGGTGGCATGATGGCAAACAGGACAGAGAAAGGGGACGGGTCACACACACCGGGAGCATGGCAGCGCCTGCTGTGCACGAGAGGAAAGCCATGGTTATGGATCAGAACCGGAGCGGTGCACCCTCGGTGGAAGGCTAGCGTGTGCCCAGCACGACTGCGACTCCTTACACCCATCGCCTGGGGTGACTCACACCAGGCCCTGCGACTCAAGCCTGACCCGCTATGCAGAAATGAGGAACACAGCATGGCAGGGATTAGCCGGGACCCAAATCCCTGTCTACCTGACCCCGTTAGGCCACTTGGCTTCCCACCAAAGCAGCTACAAGACGGGGATGATACGGTCAAACTTGTGCTTTAGAAGAGTTACTCCAGTAACCGTATAAAGGAGGGACTAAATCAGACACCAAATAGTAAGTTTATGTTTTCACTTTCCTCTCTACTTTCAAGTGTTCTAGCCATCATATAAATATTGATTAATGGCTTGAATTTGATCCGTGCAGAAGACACGCATTTTGTGCACACACATACAGTTCATTCTTTTTCATAAAGGAAAGCTGAGGAAGTGCCGTTAATAAATACACGAAGGACCGTAACAATGGAATAAATGTAATGTCCCAGCCATATCCTAAAATGGTGCCTAAAAGCACCTGTTTCTGCTTCCCCTCTTCTTCCCAAATGTAGCCACCCAGACTCAGGCCACAACAAGGATGTCTGGATAACGAGAAAACAAAATGAACAATCAGTAGGCAGCAATTTATCCTCCCTTAGGGTTCATTCAGCCAGATGGAGACAGAGAGGAAAGACCAAGATAAAGATTAGCAATAACACAAAACTACAGTCTCACAAATTTACAGTCTGGGGGAAAAGCCTTTCATGATGAGCTCCCAGGCACTGGGATTGTGAAAAAACCCCAGGGCCTGTCTCTTTCCCTTCTAGGTTCAGCTCTTCGGCTTGGACATGCAGAAGACCTTGCCAGAATCCCGGCCACTTCTCCCTGTGGATTCTGGGTGCTGGACCCATCAAGAAGATGCTCTGTGACTCATCGTGATTTTATATAGCCACCTGAATCATTCTCTTGACTTGCGTAGGAAGCCCCTGGCAGGTAACTAGGAAGGCAGGCGGTTTCAGGGAGACTGGCAAAGGGGGAACTGCTGTGTTTTCTCTGGCTGTCTTCCCACCAAATTAATTGTGCATGTGAAAGTGAGTCTGTATTTTAAGGACAAGAGTTTGGGGCAACAGGCTAGGCAGGGAAGGAGTCGGGAGGTGGTCCAGGTTAGAGTGTAGTAGGGAAACCAAGTCTAGGATCTAGGGAGGGGTCTAAAGGATGTCAGAACACTTCTCTGCATTTCTATGCAGATGAGTCAAAGTCTCTGAAAGCAGGTTGGAGGCTTTCCCAGAAGTTTCAAATCTCATTAAAGCCCAAATTCACCATTTCAGTGCTGCCCAAACACTATTTTATCACCTGTACGAATGACTCATCCTCACTGGGTGGTTAACGATTTAATAGATCACTCCATCAAATTAATTTAGTCAAGGCCCGCCTTCATGACCAGCTCAATCGGTATCATTTCACCTGCAAAGAACATCAGCATAAATGCGTTCAGCAATGGGGCCAACCAATTTTACCTGGCCCTTCTGTTTCATTCACAATGACAAATCAGCCCAAACTTTGCTGAATACAAAGCCATGCTCTCAAGAAATGAATGAATCATTCATGAAAGTCTCAGAATTCTCTTCCAAAAAAAAAAAAAAAAAAAAAAAGTGAATTGAAAATTCTCTCCTACCAACTCATTGTGAGCATTTCCCAATAAGAGAAGCGCTTGAGGGTGGACCAAACAAGACAGGAAATTGCGTGCCACTCCTGTCCCCATGGCGACGCGGTTATGTGAGGCGGTGGTTACATGCAACAACTGTGAAGGGAATGCCAGGAGTTGAGCAGATTTTCTCCTTATTGAAAAGCAAAACGGAGGGCAGAGACTAGCGAGGCAGAGAAAGAGTGCTTAGCATATACCATGAGTGGGCACAGCCTTCCCAGGACTGGAAAACCCTGCAGCAAGGCAGTCTTCTTCCAAGCCAATAAATAGTCTAGGACAGTGGTTTTCAAACAATTTTGACCATGACTCACAGAAATAAATGATTTTTATGAGGCAATGTGGCATAGTTGTCTGCCTGCCAACCTTGTATGTATGCATGTATCAATCTAGCCATCTATCTGTCCACTCATCCATCCATCCATTCATATACTCACATAATAACACAAATGCTAGCTGTAATTGTCTAACTTGATGCCATAACCTATAATTGGAGAATCAGAATCAGGTGTTTCTTACCACAAAATTCTTGGTCTTATGAGAGTACCGTGAAGCTCGCTCTTTGCCAGACCGTGTGAAATATTTTGTGGGGTTCTATGTAGATAAAGCTTTCGAAGTTTCCTTAAACAAACCAGACTGTGTCGCTGAAGTCAAACCCGCTTTGGGACACTGAGGGCAAACCACTCGTGAGAACCCCAATAAGTGAAATACCCGCTCAGTAAACACGGTGCTGAGAAATACAGCCGGCTTTCCCAAGCCACTGGCTCCTAATAAGATTGGCAACTGCATGCTTATCCGAAACAAAGGATGCCTGAAGCAAAGAAATGACATATTCAAAGTGCTGCCAACCAAGAATCTTAAACCCAGAAAAACCATCTTTCAAAAATGAAGGTACAATGCATTCCCAGGCCAACAACACTGCAAGAATTCATTGCTAGCAGGCCTTCCTTGTAAGAAACACTAAAGAAAGTTCTTCAGGCTGGAAGCAAGTAACCTCAGACCAACACAAATCCTTATGAAGAAAAAAGAAGAGAATAGTAGTTTATAATAGACAGTGTAAATGCATATTTCCTCCTTTATTTCTGTCATATGAACATGTATACAGTGGTACTACTGGGCCTATGACGTCTAGAAATGCAATATCATTGAAAACAGGCTAAAGGAGCCAGGTAGGAATCAAGGTGTACTAGAATAAGAGAATGATGCCAAATGGTACCATGAATCCACAGAAACCATTCCAGAAAATGAGAAATGGTAAAGAATATGGTTAATGTAGATAACTTTATAAATATTGGGTTGCCCAAAAAGTCCATATGGTTTTTTCTCTAAAATAAGACACATATTTCATTTTTTAGCAGTAACTTTATTGATTAGGATAGTTGGAGTACGTTGGCTATTTCCTGCTATTGGCTTCTAGCGGGCAGAGGCCAGGGTGCTGCTCAGCATCTTCCAGTGCAGAAGACAGTCCTATAGTAAATAATTATTTGACCAACGTGTCAGTAGTACCAAGAAACCCTGCAAACCACTTTTGACACATTTGCTTGGTCACAGCACCTTCTCCATCTACTGCACAAATCTTTTTTTTTTTTTTTTTTTTTTTACCTTTCTTGAAATCATAAGGTATAATATGTTAAATATGTGATTATTTTCTTTCATCTTTAATATTAAAATGGCGGCACAAAAATTCACCAATTTTGATACATTTTCTTAATGCACTCTGATATGACAGCTGTCACAGTACAAGCTAACAAAATTGTTGCAAATGAAGTTAAAGACAACTAAGCACTATTAAAGTCACTGTATGGAAAAAACTGAACAAACTTTTTGGCTAACCCAATGCACACTTGTTCTCCTTTCTTCTCTCATTTTCTGTTAAAGACATAAGACTATGCAAAGTAATGATTATAACAATGTACATATGTACAGTAGGGTCAGTAGCATATTTAGATGTGATATGTGTAACAGCATGAAAAGGAGAAGAAAGGATAGAAAACTACATAGGAGTGATGTGCCTATACTTAATGAAATTAGTATAAATCTGATAAATTAAGATGCATATGTGAAATTCTAGAGCAACCGCTAAGAAAATTAATTGCTCAAAGAAAGCATAGTAAAAATAAATCCCAGTCCTGACTGGTGGCTCTATGAATAGGTGCTGGTCTGTGAACCCAAAGGTCACTGGTTCGATTCCCAGCCAGGGCACATAACCAGGTTGCAAGCCAGGCCTCCTGCCAGGTCTGTAGCTGGAGGCAGGTGAAAGGCAACCATACATTGATGCTTCTATCCCTTTCTTCCTCCTTCCCTGCCCTTCTCTCTGAAAATAATAAATTTCTATTAAAAAAAATAAAAGATCCTGTGTTTAACTGGCTTACCTTTGGTAGTTGGTAAAGCTAAAGGGATTTTAAAAGTCCTATTTAGGGACTCTACTTGCTGTTCACTTCAGATAAAAGCTTTTCCTAAAAACAGAAAGGTAGTGGGGGACCCTAAATCTACATAATATCTTTTGACCCTTGAAAAAGAGTCAGGAGAAAATGCATCTTCTTCTTCTGTTTAAAAAAAAAAAAAAAAAAAAAATGAATGTGAAGCCTGACTTATAATTCACCAAGATGCTCCGCTTCTGGCAGCTGGGGTGCTCGGGGAGAGCCAGGCCCAGAGCCCTCTCTGGCGGGGCCCGCGTGCACCTGGCCAGGTGGAGCTGCTGGTACAAGGCGGCCTCCAAGCGCCTGAGCCAGGCTCCACACAGGGCTGGGAGCCTGAGCTCCAAGCTCTGAGCTCCGCAGGGGCCCCGCTTCTGCTTACTGACCCCTTCAAGGAAGGCAGCAATCTGCCTGCTGAGCGAGATTTAGCCAGGAACATGATTAAAATGAGTTTAATCACAATTAGACCTTGATCTGGCTGAACCCACTAGAAAAAAAATGTACCTAACAGATACAGGAATCTTGACTGTGGAAGGACAAGCATGGGAGGAAGACTAAACCAAGGGAGCTGAAGAATCTCATTCCGATATTTTGAAACAAACACACTGTCCTGGTTTACGAAGGTATTTTTAAGGACTTAGTCAAATTCTTGAAGCCATTCATCTGGACACAGGCTGCATGAAGGGCTTGTCTGTGGTGTATTCTCCATCCTTCCACGAGGGTTTCAGAGCCCCCTCTGCAGGCCCCTGGACCCCTGCGGGCCAGACCCCACAGCTCGTGCCCTGGCCGGAATCTCCCGCTGTCCCCAGCCCACGTGCTGCTTCCCCTGCGGGACTTCACTGTGCCCATGGGACGAACGCCACATTGCCAGGTCTGCTTCCCTACATGTCATGCGCTGAGAAGACCTGGGTGCCTGCCCTCCATCGTCAGGGCTGGGGATGGACCCTTTGGGGTGGCCCGCACCCACGGAACCTGGGGAGAGAAGCGCCCACAAAGGCTGCCAAAGCCAGTGTCCATACGAAAGGAGATGTGGAAGGACAGGCTGGGGCCGCACAGCACAAAGCCCCGGGGTCGGCCCAGACCCACCTGGACCCCCGCCACAGTCCTGGGCGAGGGGTGCACTTGGACTCCTCAGGCCTCCATGTCCTGTCTGCAAAGTGACAGGGTCGGTGTGAGGTTTGGAAAATCTCCCTCAGCTCTGATATTCTGGGATCCTACGCGTGCCACTCACAAATCCTTTCATCACTTTGTCCCTGTGGTACGTAGTGTGATTTGGGCACAGAGTAAGCCCTGTAGTGTGACACAAACTTAGTTAACTGGAGTCCAGATCATAGCAAAAACCCCCTACAAGCATGTAATCAGAGCTGGTGCTTCCGTGTTTGCATTCCTGTGTGTATGTGTGTTTGCACACGTGTGTGTATGCATTCAGAAACACCATTACCCACCGCAGGCACAAGCATCCATAGGTTATTCACACAACTGTTATTTACCTCCTCTTTCCTTCTGAGAAACCCCCAATGCTACTGACTTCTAAGCCACTGCCGTCCACCACCATGGCTTGACTGGAAGGGTCCCGGCTAGCTACTGAGTAAAAATCACCAAGTTCCATTTTCCTAGCTCCAGGCTCGCTGGTGAAATGCATTTTATCGCACACATAAGCACCCACGGACTAAGGACTGGACTCCAAAGCTGAAATTCCGGGGAAAACGCCCGGTCGCGGGACCCAGGAAGGGCGGGCAGGCTTTCGTCCTACAGAATTTGGCCCAGGGAAGGCTCCTCGCTCCACGTGGCTCACGGCAACGAACCAGTCTCAGCTGGGCTCGTCCAGACACCAGGCGGGGAAAGGTATCGGTGATGGTGACGGTCAGGAGGATAAACGGTACCAATGATGACGATGATGCACAAGGACCGCAGCAGCGGCAGCAGCAGCAGCAGCTAACTAGCCGGAGGAACCACGGGAGCTGCCGCGGCCCTGGTGCTCCCACCGACACGCTCCCTTTTCTCTCGCCCATTATCTCACTGAATGCTCATTAAAAATCCCCATGACGTAGGGATCATTGTGCCCCGCCCCGCACCCCTTGCTAAAAAGAAACCAAGCCCTGTCCGGAACCCACCGTCAAACTCCCCTGGCCAGGAAACCGCCCGCAGACTCAACCCCAGCCTGGGCGCCCCCAGGGGCCCGGTGTGGACGCAGTCGGCTCTGCTCCGGCGTCGGGTACCGTAGGCAACGGCCGCGGGTCCCCCACGTCTAGCGGGTCCGCCAGTGCTCTGCCCTCTGACCCTTTAGGGGGAGGGTGACCTCCACCCAGAGTCCACAGCCAAACTATTGTTTGCAGCTTGGCAGGAAGCCGCTTGAAAGGGTCATTGAAAAATGATCTTACTAAATCAAGCTGTACCAATATTTTTATTTCCTTTCATGCAATGCCATGTTTTAAAGGTATTATTAGGTGGGCCTGTTTATAAAGCCTGGGAAATAAGTCTGTGCAACTCAAGTTCAAAAAAGAAACAAAAGCGTCCCGCTATTCAAGCCAAGAGGACAGGGTCGGAGGTCACGCTTCCTTCCCAGGGCAAGTCCCGCGCTCAGCGTCTAATGGACGGTGGACAAAAACGTCCATTGGATCCAAAATGCTTGTTCAGGGGAATGTGGTGTGTCCTGACATTCATGCATGTTACGTCTTCTTCTCATGGTTCTAACCAATTTCTTAAAACAAGAAAAAGGTAGAAAGACATAAGATGATTAGCTGTAGGGTTCATAGCTTGTCTGTTTTTTAAAATGACTAATCACTGTCACTTGTCAGGGAAATGGCTTTATGCAGCAGCGGTGGAGAAGAGAAATTCAGAGACCTGATATCCCAAGTGTCCCCAACCTACCTGAATTAAGACAAAGAACATTTGAAGAGGTAAAAAGTGGAACCCTGCTGATCTACGTGTTGGTGGGGGGCGCCATTCAGGTCTCCCCAGAAAGCGTGTGTTGATGGTGAATAAGGCAGATAAAACACACAGGCCCTGAAACCCAGGAGAACCACTGGAACAAGGAGGTGAGAAAATGTCAGAAAACAGTATGAAAAGGAGCGCTTTCCCCTCTTCACTGTGCAATCATGGATCCACTGTGGAAATGACACCCAAGAGAGCTGGGGGGAAGGAACCTCAGAAAGCATTTAGTTCCACGGATGAAGAAGGGGGCCCAGGCCTCTGAGAAAGCCGCCCCATAGTCCCACAGCCCTGCAGCGGCGAGGCTGGGGGTGGGGGCCACTCTCTCCTATGATGGAGCCCCCCATGGGAGGCTCTGTGCTGCGTAAGCCAGGGAAATCCATGCAAAGACAGACAAGCCCTCCCCCTGCATCAGGGAGGTGGCGCAAGTCAGGCAAGTGGCTGGTCAACTGAAACAAAGGGACTAAGATCATCACACCCGTGCGTAATGCCAGGGAGAACAAGCCCCAGGGGTCTTAGTGTCTAGGAGACCCCCGATCACTGCTGCTCCGTCCTCTGAGTACGGGACCTGCCTGTGCCCTGTGGGGGAATGAGCCCTCCGCACAGTGCCCTCGTCCCCAGAGCAAGGCACGTGCCCGGCCGCTGCTGGGACCGTCCATCTGGAAGTGACCATTCGCCCCTGGGGGACCTCAGGGTTCGGTAATTGCCAACCCAAAGGAGCATGGCTGTTTGAAGCCCAGCTGCGAAGACAGTCAAAGGGGGCTGAGGTTTTGCAGGATGGGTGTGCAATGGAGGCCTTTCTTGCTGGCTCTGCTGATGAAATAAAATAAGACCACTTTCTTCACGAAAGGAAGAAACGGGCAAGCTAAAGCTAAAAACCGGGTACCTGCCCATAGGATGATGGTGTTTACCTCCCTTTCACTGCAAATAAATAAGTAAATAATCTCTAACTGGCCACAAAGCCGAAGGCTGCCACCTCCCAGGCGTCTCTGGTGGGCTGACAACAGCAGTGCTGGTGACCATCGATGGCATTTCCCCAGGAGCTGCTTGGACCTCCGTGCTCTCAATCAGTGCGTCTCGCTGGGCCTCAGGCTGAGATTCCACATTCCCCACAACCTCCCGGGGCTGCTGTCTGCAGACCACTCTCTGAGTAGCAAAGCTACGATTTACCCAGCACGTTTCTCACCGGTTCTCCCACTTGTCCGGGTGGGTGAGAATCCGTTAGGCACGAGGCCCCTATACATGGGCGCAAGAAACAGTCCTGGCGGGGTAACCTACCACATGTCACTCCCTGTGTACAAGAATACAAGGAGCCACCAAGTTCATGTCTACTAGCTGCTTCTTGCCCGGCACGGAAAAGACTCAACAGAGGCCTGGGGGTGAGTGACTGAATGGATACACAAACCAAAGGAGGGGGAAGAAAACTGCCCTGGGCTCCCAGCAGCCCCTGTGCTATTCAGACCATCTTGTAAAGCTGCGTACTGCTCGCGTGCCAGCACCCCCAAATCGGCCGAGGGGCGCCACCCCGCCAAGCCAGATACCAGCGCAGCCCCAGAATCCTGGCCGGTATTTCTGGTGCCTGTGTTCTGATTACACGGATACACGTTAGCCCACAGGCTCCACACGTTCACCAGCCTGCGCTGACGTTGTTGGTTGTGCTTGTTTCTTTAAATTGAGAAGCAAAACAAAGAACAGTAGTGAACACCGAGAAGAGAGTGTTTTTAGGAGAGGTAACTTTTAAAAACTTGCAAGACCACACAAAGAATCTTCAGGCGCGCCTGGCCCTAGTACAATTTAAAGGCTGAGTGCTCATTAAGAATTGATCAGCATAATTAAGAATTAATATGGCTTGAGTGCTCAGCATTTAGAGAGCCCTCCCACTACACTAACTCATCCATCTGGCTGTCAAGTCTCCTCCTGGAGGCCAGGGGGGTAGCTCTGTCCCTGTTTTACTCGGGAAGGAAATGAGGCCAAAGGCATGTTGGGTTTAGGGCGGAGCCCAGACGAGCCCCCGCACCCTCACGTCATTATTTGGTGCGTCAGTGTCGACCAGCAGTCTGACCACGAATCCAAACATGTTAAATCTGTAAGTAAAATAATATCACATCGGTGCTTCTCTCTCAAACCACTTTCTTTTATGTTAACATTATAGATTCTAATTAGCCCTCAAGGTCATATACTCGGGAAGAGTCCTGAGCTACCCAAGAAGCAGCTGAGTGTGAGCTGGGGGTCCGTGGGTGGTAGTTGGAAGCCTGACCTGTTGACGCCCACCCCGCCCGCTTCTGGGAGCCCACCCCACCTCGTACACAGAACTTGACCCTCCCAACTGGCCAAGGGTCCCCGCTGCGTCTCAACTTGAACGCAGAAAGCTGAGATATGCACGGTGACCATGTCAGCTTGAGGTGGGGACGGAGTTTCCCAATCCTCAGAAGTTGCCTGAAAAAGGGTCTCACGCTCATGAGCTTGTCTATGAACGAGAAGAAGTACTAACTTTTGAAATGGAACCACAGGGTTCCATTTTTTCCTTTGCCACATTATGTCACCTCACTGGGCCTCTCAGTCCCCTCATCCATCAGCCCAGATAATGGCACCAGAGCAGAATCGGAGTGAGGTGGCGTCCAGGGTGCCGTGTCTGCTTTTTAGAGCACGCACGACAGGGTGAGCCTCTGCTGTCACACTGCCCAGAAGGGCCCTGCAGCAGGGAGGGCTTGCTCGCCTGTGTTAACAGCAGAGCAACATGGGGGTTTTGAGGAAAATGTTGCACAGAGGAGCCCTGACTGTTAAGAGTTCAAAAGAGCGGACCACCTTCGCCGGGAGTGTGGTCTCCGGCAACAGGGAGTTGAATTTTTTCCCGCGTGCCACTCGGCTCTAAGGTTGGGAGTGTGGGGTAGAACAAAACATTTACCTTTTCCAAGGCCTCTCTGTCGAGGAGTTCTTGCACAGCAAGGAGCTTGATGCTGTAAGAAAAAATTAAAACCACACTTAGAAACGAACCATTTCCTGTCACCAAGCATCACGAAGGTCCCAAGGACAAACGTCTGAAGTTTCAGCCCACGGTTCTGTGTCGCCACCCATCGTAAGGTGACTTTGGGCTTGAATGGAAATGACCATTTCAGAACTGCTAAAAATACGTCTCAAGCAGGAAAGAGCAGAAGAGTCGAAATCACCCACTCGAACAGGCGTCTGCACACCCATGCTCACGGCAGTGCTGTCTGCAGCGGCCAAAGGGGAAACAACCAAATGTCCAGCGGTGCATGAATGAATGAACAAAGTCTGGTTCATCCGTACGACGGAATGTTATCCAGCCTTAAGAAGAAGGAAACTCTGGCACCTGCTGCCACATGGATGCACCTTGAGGGCATTATAAAGAAAATAAGCCAGGCACAGAAGGACACCTACACGAGGTCCCTAGTGCAGTCACATTCACAGGGACGGAAAGTAGAGCGGTGGTTCCAGGGCACTGGGCCGGGGGGCGGGGAGGGAGGGTCCATGTTTCACGGAGACAGAGTTCCAGTGCAGGGTGACAAATAGTCCTGGAGGTGGATGGTGGTGACGGCTGCTCCATGTGAACTGGACACTTAGAAACGATTAAAGTGACGCACGTTATATACATTTCACGACACAAGAAAAGACTAGAGGTCACTGATAGCTGCTCCATATAAGGAATGTGAATAAATTCAGAGGAACAGAAAGAAGAAAACACTCGCTCATGTTTAGTATGAACCCTGCCCTGATGTCCCTTCGATGATAACAAAGAGGGAAATCAGGGCTTACAAAGAGGCCTGCTCTGCAGCTCCCAGCCTCCTGCCCATGGGTCAAGCCCTACTGTGTGCGGCAGCCAAGGGTGCACGACAACTCTGACGCGCTCCGGCCACCAGGAGCTCTCAGCGCACCGCAGGCCACGGTCGGGCCCGAGTCTGAGGGCAGCACGCCAGTGGACAGGCAGAGACGCGGAGAGGAGCCCGGCCCAGCAGAGGCCAGGGGAGGCTTCCTGGAGGAGGGGGCTGGGGACAAAGGCGACCCAGAGGGCCAGCGTAGACGGAGGCACCCAGGGGAGGGGAGTGACCCAGCCCACCAGTTTCCAAACTAGGGGCCAGAGCCCAGACTGCAGCCAGCAACTGAGATGACAGCATTCAGAAGTAGATGGGGGTGTTACAGGAGAGGTATTTTCCCTTTTGTGACAAGTGGCTTCTGACGTGTTCATGGTCACAGTGAGCAGACAGCCAAGGCTGGATGCACAGGAGGAAGCAGGGGGGTTCGGCGAGGCTTTTCAGGGTGTGGGCCTGTTGCTGACGGGCCAGCGTGCTCCCTCCTTATCCGACTAACCCAGTTACAGTCGCTGGTCCCTGTGCCCCGACGCCCACACCCGCACGGGCTCTCGGGAGCAGAACGGGGCCCCACTTGTTCCACACGCCTGCCTCACGGGGGTTATGCCCATGATGAGTTTCTCCTTAATCTACTGAATTCTCTGCAATCTTTCTGTGCCAGTCAGCAAGCTCTATCCAACCCAACGCAATGACTTACCTAAAAGCTACTCCAGGAAGTGCAATAAAAGTTTTAAAGGCTTCCAAGAAACCACCACCATCAACAACGACTTAGCAAACACCAGGGCTAATGGGCAGGACCCGGGCTCCGCCCCTGCTCCAGCCACGCTGCTCTCCTGCCTTCAAGTCGTGGTCACGTCTGCTCTGCTGTCCCTCTGGCTTGCCGGGGTCTCCCCAAGCCCTTCCCACACCTGCGCCAACTCGCCGTACCCTCCAGTCTAAAGGCAACGCTGCCTTCCCCAAGCATCGTCCCCGGCCACCGTGTCTTCTTTCCTTCAGTGCACTGACGGACCTCAAAGCATTTATGTGTTGGGGTGCTTTTGTTGGCTTCCTCCCAACCAGCACGGAAGCTGCTTGAGGCTGGGGGTTCCAAGGTCTCCTCACCACACCTGCAGCCTGTAACGGACATCAGGGAAGGGATGGCTACCGACCTACTGGCAGGGCCATGCGGCCTACAACCAAGTCACTACTCCAGTCCCCCATCTGGCGTGGAGAGGTCAAATCAACAGCAGCGCCTTCCAGGAGACGAGCCAAGGTTTTCTCCCTTGGTGAAAGGGGCTGCATTTACTGAGACGCCTGCCACTCAACGTGTCTGGTGGCAGGTCACAGCGCAGGCCATGCCCCAGCCCACCCTGAGTCCCACAAGTCTAGAGTCCAGGGACCAATCGGGACAGCAAGTGCTTGATAAGGAGTTTCTAGTTGCGGCTCAAGTTTCCGAAGCTTAAATTGCTTCTGACATAACCACGGAAAATATTTACACTGGCGGAACTTTTTAAATAGTCTGTCGTTCCTGCCCCTCTCCACGATCCTCGAGTCCAACATCGGATCGGATATCAGATATTAATAGGTTCCAGGAAAAGCCGGAACACTGTGGACGTAGTCCACTCTCTTTCTTTCCCTGTTTCCAAAGACACGCCATTCAAACCAACGGTCCCAGGCTCTGAATGAAAAGACATAAAAACGAGTTCAGTTGCCTCTTCTTCTGATCCAGACTTGAAGGAGGCTACTCCTTCCTTCACCTGCCTCTCAAATGAATGTGGCGAACGATCCCCGTACACGCGGCTGCCCTCCGACCCTCTCCGCCCCCTTCCTGACAAGTCTCCCCTCTTCTCCAAGACAAAACTTCCTTCTCAGCACGGCAAGGAGCCACGCCCACCTCCTGAAGTTCGTCTTTTGCGGTTGCACGGATTTAACCTCTGCTCTAGGAACGATACCGGAGAGGGTTCACGGGGGAGCCGTACCAAAGAACAAAACACAACGGAGCTCCCTCCGTTCACACTGCTAAACCCAGAAACCCGGCGTGAGACCGTCTCCGGGTCAGGGCAGAAACACTGCGGAAGACAGAGAGACAAGGGCTGGACACCCACGTCTGCAGGGATGGAGTTTCAAGACGGAAACCATGCTGCCGCTCTTGCCGCCCTCAGCACTGGCTTTCTTCAGGAAGCCGTGTTTTTAACTCTTCCAGCGGTGGTCCCAGGCGTGCTTGAGAGGCTTCCTGTTACACAGCGATGCCCATGCCACGTCTTTCCTCGTCGGAAGCTCTCCAAGGGGTGTCAGATTCTGCTGGCACACCGGACACTCCCTGGGAGGGACTCTCCCATGAAGGAGCCACAAACCCAATTACCAGCCTCCACTCGACACCTCTAACTTCTCATCTCTCCATTTTTCTTTCTTTCTTTCTTTCTTCTTTTTAATTCTCACTAAAGGATATGTTTACTGAATCTTAGAAAGGGAGGAAGGGGGAGAGAAAGAAACATGAATGTGTTGACTAGGGATCGGAGCCATAACCTAGCAGGGGCCCTGACCGAGAATCAAACCCGCCACCTCCTGGTGTTCAGAATGATACGCCAACCAACGGAGTTACCCCGCTAGGCTCACCTCTCATTTTCAGTTCTGCCCTTCCTTTCTTTCCCTTCCGCATGTCTCCCTCCTTCCTACCCTCCTCCCATCCATTTGCTAATTCCACAAACATACACCGAATCCCTTCTGTATGTCAGAAACTGTGCCGGGTACCAGGGGAACTCAAAATCTTCCCTGCTCTCTCTCTCCGAGGACTTTCAGGAGCTAGGAAGCTACTGGGGTGCAGCCCAGGGTGGGGGTGTCTCGCTGAGATGTTCCTGGATCTTCACACGGACCACAGAGCTGGGCTACGTGGGGTCTGTCTGCCAGGTAGGCTTGGTTAGCACGCCCTGGAGACATGGAGTGCCATCCGATGGGCACTGCCATGAGCTGCAGTTTCTTCTCCTGCACTCAACTTTGAGGAGAGAAGCACATCGCACCAAAGACGCAGGAAAATGGCAGCTCAGGGGAAAGTCCTGAAGTCAGCCACGCTTAGAAAGACCTAGAATGCATGCAGTCACTAGATAAGCTACAAGGAGGTATGGAGCTTAAGGACAGATGTCTTATTCAGCCGGGTGGCCCCTGCCAAGTGAGGTCTATAACAGAGCTAGAGGTACCGATGGTGCATGGGCCGGGCAGAGAGACTCCAACAGCAGGGAAGAAAGACAGCAAAGGTAAAGAAACAGAAGACAAGGTCAGCCTGCAGCCTGGGGGTGACTTAGGGTTATGGACCAATCGAACCTCACTGGCCCCTGACAAGGCAGACGAGTGGTAAATCTATGGGTGCGCCCAACTCCACACACACCCGCGCTTTCAGAAAGAAGATGAGCTCTAGGGCATCAGGGTTGAGATTTCACTCGGGCCCCTTGCTCCGGCCCTTCGAGGGTCTGCATTTATCAAGTTCAGTAAAGAAGATGCAACGGCACTCAACACACGCACCGGCGGTGCGGTATGGCGCCAGCCATTTGCTGCAAGGATCCAACACTTCAGGGTTATGTACCATGGGGTGCTGGAGGTTCAATGACATGCAAACCAGCCTCGGCCTTCAAACCTGAGGTGATGGAGGGAGCAGGTGTGGGGCGCTCTCAGAAGGCAGGCATGGGGTGCTGTGAGCTTTCGCACAGAGTTGAGAGGCTCCCTGGAAGGGGCTTCTACGATGACACGTACAGGTGTGCAAGGCAGAGAGGTGAGGAAGAAGCAAAGGAACCAGGCGGTGTCTGGGGGGTGGGCAGGTGCTGAATGGTTATCCTGCGGAAACAAGGGAGCCGGGCCTGCCTCCCAGGTTGCTTAGATTGTACCTAGAGGGCAGAGTAGCGGTGGATGGTTCAGGGAGACGGTGTGGCCAAGGGCCTGGGTCACAGAAGATGCCCAACAGCATCAGAAAGTTGGCTCCTGTGTGCAGAACAGATCTGCGTGGACAAGACTGGAGGCAGCGAACCCAAGATGGGTCCGGGTAAGAGATCATGGAGGTTTCTGCATGGAAATATCACTGGGCTAATTCTAAACGCAGCAGCAGCAGCAGGACCTAATGAATCAATGGCTGCACGGGGTGGGACAGAAAGATCTCTTTGGCCTCCGGCTTGTGAAGCTGGGGGCTGAAGGGACCAGCTAGTAAGGGTGCCGGGCACGGCTGGAGATGGTGGGTTCAGTCTTGGACACGTTGATTTTCGGGGCCCACGAGACCCGTGAGTGGACTGTGAATGGAATAGGCTCTGGGCGCCAGGTGTGCGCACCAGCAGCAGCCAGACGGGGGCCTTCGGAATTACATGGCCCAGGACAGCAAAGAACAGAAGCACAGGGCCCTCAGCAGGCAGAGGAAGGGACTCCAGGCTGGAAACAAAAAGGAATCACAGGGAAGTCAAGGAAAACCGGGAGCCTGAGACACAGGAAGTCGAGGGGCAAAGGGGGAGGCGGTATTTCTGATTTTGAGGAATTCCAGGAGTTCGGGCTGGTGGTCTGCGACAGCAGAGTGGGCGAGCAGTGAGACAAAGCAGGTGTCCCTGGGTGAGGAGGGGACAGGGGGAAGGAAGCGGACTGACCGCGTGACGGTAGGGTGGCTCCCCCCAGCAGAGGGCCAAAGGGCAGAGTGCCAAGCCCAGGGGTCTTCAGCTTATGAAATGCATGTGACCGTAACTCTCAACGTGCAAATAAACAGCCCGATCACCATTTGCACAATTGCGGGGGGAAACTAAAGGTCACGAAGGATCTAAAATGGCCCGAGTAGTTTACTTCTGCACCACGGCTCTTCCACAACCTCCCCTGCAGGACCAAAGGGGGAGGAACGTGAAAACGCTCAAACGACAGAGACACCCCAAACCCTAAGGATGCCAGCTCTGCCCCAGGTACCAGCACAGGCAAGCGTGTGAGGAGGGGGTTCCCGTGTTTTCGCTTTGTCATACGCACACACACACGTGTCCACCCTTCCCAACCCACCCTTCCCGATGCTCTGCAAAGTCAGCCGCAGCCCAGTGACTTGGTAGCTGCTGATCCTTCACGCAGAGCTTGGCTGGCCTTCAAGTATCACCTCTGACTCCCCACCGACCCTCTCGCTGCAGATGCCCCCACCCCACTGTGAACCTGCACCCTCGCTCTAGCACCCTGAGATACCCACGCCACCCCGCCCACCGCCCAGCCTGTGTAGTGGTCACCAAGCCCAGCAAAGCTTATTCCTGTCGCCTTCAACTACTCCTTAGGACCTTAGCTACCTGTTCTACTTTTCTTTTTAAGATTTTATTTATTATTTTTATAGAGAGGGAAAGGGAGAGAGGCAGAGAGGGAGAGAGATATCTGTGCATGGTTGCCTTTCACCTGCCTCCAGCTACAGACCTGGCTGGAGACCTGGCTGGAGACCTGGTCATGTGCCCTGGCTGGGAATCAACACCTGTTTTACGTTTCCAGGAAAGAGTAAAAGTGATTAATTAAATGTGTGAGGAAAAAACACCGTTTTTTGTGTTTAGTACATACTGGAAATTAGAAAGTTATCTAACGCAATACATGGTCTGTGGCTCCCTCTTAACTCCTCGTCTGGCGTCCACTGGGGACCTTTCACCTCTCCGGCCAGGGGAACTGAAGTTGCCCCTGGGTGTTGTCAGAGGGAGCCGCCTCATTAGCCAGCTAGAAGCAAACACTCACCCAGCCATCCCCTGGTAACACACACCCGCCAGTCGGGGTCTCTGGGCAGGGAGCTGTGGAAAGCAGCAGGTACGGGGGTAGATTTCACAGGAATCTCTTCGCTGCTTTTTACACAAACTATAGACATGATCCCTGAAAGCCTCGTCTTTTCTAATTCTGCTTTTTTAAAAGAAGGTCTTAGGAGCACACAGGCCTGCAGAAAATTTAGAAACCACACACATACATACACGCAAAGAGAGAGGAGCAAAAGAAACACCAGCCCTAGTTTGCTACCTAGAAATATCATTAACATTTTGATGTACATCCTTTTAGAATTAAAAAATATATATATAATAAAACTGAAGTAATAGCGCACGTTTCTATTATCTTTCAATTTCCATTAACTTATAAATAATGGTCATTAGTGATGCAAGTCCACGTCATTAGGTATTATTTGATGTAATGGTAATGGGGATGTGTATGTAGATGTAAATATAGGCATACGCTGGAATAATCCTTGTTGGCCATCAGGGTTATTTGAAATTTTTCACTGTTCTAATGATCACTTCGAGGAAAATCTTCTTGTATACCACTTCCCGAATACCTTTAGCTGTTTCAAACAGTAAGTTTCTAGAAGGTCGAGGGCTATGTGCATTTTGAAGGTTTTAAAGAACTTTTGCAAAATTGCTTTGCAGAAGGAGACTTCCACCAGCCGTTGTGCTACCGGACCGGCTCTCTCCCTTGCCCTGCGTAAACCTGGCAAACCCTCCCTAAGCAAAAGGGTGGAGAAGGTGTTATTACGCTGTTTAAATTCACACTGACTTGACCACTAGAGAAACTGGGCTCCTTCGGGCCCATTTCAATTCTTCTTTCACCAGAGCGGGTGAGGGGTGGGCGGGAGGCCGGCGGCCCAAGGAGGTGGCTGCCAACAAACTGGAAGACCGGGATTGAAGCTCACTCGCCGGAGAGAAAGGACTTAACAGAACGGGTAGAAAGTTTTACTCATCGGCTCAAAACCATGGTGCCCAACCAGAACTGGAGCAGAGACTTCCCTCTTCCCAGAGGTTTGGGGAAGGTTCACCTGCACAAGTATGAGGAATGCAAAAGAATTTGGTTAGATCAGACGCCCGTCTGCAGTCTGCAGGGAAGCCAGAGGGTTTCCAGGGGGCAGTGACGCTGCAGGTAGCTACCTACTCTTACCTCCCACCAGGTGTGGCCCCACCGTTAGGGGACAGCGCCCACTAGCCCTGGGTCCCAGGAACATCAGGTCCTCATCAAGGCCTTTCCTGTTCCCAGGATCTATTGTGCTCAACAGCACAGCACACACTGGAACACAAACCCGGGGCAGCAAGGCCCCCGGGCATTGTGATGACCGGCTTTCAGAAGGCGCAGGATCCCAGGGCGGGGACAATCGGGCACTTCCTGCATGCTGAGAGCCTCACTTATCTGTGGGACTACGTCCCCAGCTCCTGGAGCTTGGGGATCTGACTGGCCTCTGGGTCTGTCCCTCCGAGTTACCAAGAGGAGAAAACCCACTTGACCTGCTCAGCAATGAGCGTGGGCTGCTGCTGAGGTCAAGCCCCCGCAAGTGACAGCAGCAGCCAGTGCTGCCAGGCTTTGATCTCCAGGCCACCCGGGAGCACCAGGGGCCTGGCGACCCAGCCTCGTCCCTGGGAGGGTGGTGGCTGGTGGGCCCCGGCTGGTGTTCATTAAGCAACAGCATGTCCCCCAGTCTTCAAAGCCAGAGGCCCCCTGATACCACTGCTACGAATCCCAGCTGCTGTGTGAAACCTTATCCTCTGGCCTGTACATCAGGCCTCTCCTCGCTGTCTTCGAACATGGAATTCAGGGAGGCCGGGAGGCCCTGTACATCCTGCCCTGCCCCTGCCCCCAGGCTTCCCCTCCCCCCAGTACCACCAGCTGGCTCAGACCTCATGTAGGGGGTCAGGCCAGGAAAGCTGCCTGCAAAACTGCAGACGCTGCATCCCAGAGGACGCCCCTGCAGGACAGGGACCCTCACTCTATCAGCCCAGTTCTCCGACCCCAGGGAACCAGCTGGCAGCGTAGGAAGCTCTTCCAGGAAGCAGGTGGGAGGGGAAAAGACATGGCTGCTTGGAGACTCTTGTGTCCATTTCCAACCGTCTGCAAGTGTTTTTGGATCGAGGACGGTGGCTCTGGGGCCTCAGGGGGCACCACCTGCAGTGTCGTTAGAACAAGCTTCAGGGCCCCACCCCTGCGCTCGCCCGGGTCTGCCATGGGCCTGAGAACTGGCATGGCTAGCAAGCATGCCGGGACGCACACTGGTTCCCTGAGGTCGCCGAGTTAGGGCTGGCCAGCTAACGGAGCAGGCCACCTGGCCACCTCCGAGAGGACCGCACGCAGCCAACCTGACGTGGGACACGCCTGGGCATTCCTTGCGCTGACCTGGTGCAGGGGCTCCACAGGGAGATTCCCCACGGCTCAAGGGGGGAACCAGGTGGGCGGGTACAGGTTCCCTATTTCCTGTGGCAACTCTGTTTAAAAATCAAGTGTCACCAGCACAGTCCCCAGCCCAGCTGACCGTGAGCCATGATGTCCAGTGTGCGAGATGACTGCCTTCCGCCTTCCCGCGTGTTTTTCCTGCCCTCTTTGCCGTCCCTTCCCACGTCCCCTTCCCAGGACCGGAAGCCCAGCTGCAATCGCGGGCTGACCACACCACCTCCGCCCGGGCCCCACGCTGAAGCGGCTCTGTCTTCCTCACCCACTAACCATCCACTCTGGGCGGGACCTGCTGCCCCCTTGCAGCTCTTCCGCAACTCTGAACGGTGTCCCCCTAAAATCCATGTGAGGAAGCCCTAACCCCTAGAGTACCTCCAAGGTGACTGGAATCAAGACAGGGTCTTTAAAAGCGAACGCAGGGCCCGCATCCAGGGACAGGCGTCCTCACTGGAGGCGCTGGCCAACTAACGGAGGGCAGAAGCCCATGTGAAGACCCGGCGAGGAGAAGATGGCCATCTGCAAGCCCAGGAGAGAGGCCCCAGAGGAAACCGGCCCTGCAGGCACCTTGGTCCCAGACGCGGGGTCCCCAGAACTGTGAGAAGACTTGTTCCTGCTGTTTGGGTCAGGCAGCCTGCGGTGCCTTGTGACGGCCACTTCCACCCACGCTGCAAACTGGGGCTAAGTGCTCCGATTCGTCATGATGGAATGGAAAGCTCCATGGCCAGGACTCAGAACAGCCCACTCCTGGGGCCACAGCCACCCGCGGTCCCAGAAGAGATGGCACTTGGCCACGTAGCACAGGGCTTCTGGGGCCCACAGACCCCTCAGCCTCCTGTGGATTCGCCCTGAACACGTGCAGCCCCCACGGCCCCCCGCCCACGGCATTCTCAGCGCCCTTAAACCCCGCAACAGCAAAGAATCAGAACTCCACACCGGGGTGCCTGACAACCACCCGCACAGAAGGGAAGAAGCCCCCCAAGCTCCGGGCAGACACCACTAATCCAATCCTGAGACCCCCAGGTGCCCAGCAGCTCAGTGCCAATCCCTCTCAGGGACCCAGGCGATGAGGAAGGAAGCCTCCTCGCTAGGCTGGACCTGGGAGCAGCCATCTGCAGAAGGCAACGGTATAGCAACTAAATGAGTCTGATGTCTGAGGGGCAGCTGGACCACTACATGAGGAAGTGGCCTTGAGGTCAGACGGACCCCGATCAAAGCCGGGCACCAGAGCGAATTGCAGCAAACACTGAGGAGGCGCTTCCTGATTGGAGCATATTTTACCCCATGTAATCCACACGGCCACCAGGAACCACGTCACTGCCCCCAGTCTGCAGGTGGGGAGACTGAGGCACTAAGGGGTTGTTGCCCAGTTTGCCCGAAGTCCCATCTTGAGATCCGGGGCGGAGGGGCTCCAGGTCTGTGTCCCTTGGCTCTCAGGGAGGGGATCCCAAGCTTTAGATTGAGTCTTTAATGCTGGGGGTGGAGGGTGAAGACAGAGCACCGGGCCCCTCCCCTAATTCTCTGCTCATTCTGGAGACTGAGGGGCGGGGCCTGAGAATATGCATTTCTAACCAGTTCCCAGACGATGTGAAGAACCATTTCCCTAAAGAAGGAAAAAGGCTTCTCATGACCATAAGCTCACACAACCGCCGTGTGCAGCTCACGGGCCTGCGTAAGAAACGTATTCACCACAGGCCCTCAGCCAGCGTACGAGGCCCACAAATACTATTCCTTCTTCCCTATGACCCAAGCGAGTTCAGGGGTCAGCCACCAGAAGGCTGCCTGCCTTCCTTTTTCCAAAGCTCCACCACATCATCCCCCGGAGTCAGGGGCAGCTCAGCCATTCCAGGGAAAGAGCAACCTCCCCTCCCCAGCCCTGGTCGGGGCCCAGCCCCTGACCGGGAAACCCGGCGGCTCACACGCAGCAGAGCCTCGCATGCGTGAACATCGAGACCCGCAGGCCTGAAATCTACCAACAGCCAAAGTCCAAGAGGTACGCACAACAGATTTGCTTTCTAAGTACCATCCGGATTTTGCAAACTTTGCTCATTCTTTTAAAAAGGCTGCTAGGAAGGGGAGCATGGGCCCCAGTCTACTGTGGGCACGGTTTTCCCAGTCCGAGAACTCGGCAGTCTGGCAGGTCACGTGGGCCCCTGGCCCGGGTGGGCGTGCCCCACCTGCCCCCACCTAGCCACACAGAGAGCCTGCGGCTGCCACCCCAGCCCAGGGCGCCCGTGAACGGCAGTGACCTGGCCCTGCTGGCCCTGGCCCAGGCTGACAGCTCATTCGGGTCACTGGGATTCACACTTTAAAAAGAGGAACCCGCTGATGAGATAAAAATAAAAACTGCTGCGTGCAGGGAAGGCTCGCCATTCCTGGAGGACATCTGGCGCTGCCTCGTCCTGCCCTCGCGGTGGCTTCCTCGTGCGGACGGGAGGCAAGCAGCTGCCTGACTGGGCGAAAGTCCTGCTCCAGTTCCACACGGGCAGCCGGTCTCCCTGCGGTTGCAGAAGTGGTGGTCTCTCCCCCCAAACTCCTGGGTAAATACAACAGCAGCTCACCGACAACACCTAAAGCACGTGCCCTTACGAAACTTTAATGTAAAGACGACACAGAACTGAATGACAATTTCCTCACTCCAGGTCTCAACACAGAAACGGGTCATGGCAGGCAAGGTCACTGGGTCATCAAGTTTCGGGGAAGGGTCCTTCCCACCACCTTCTCCCTTCCCAGGATCCTACCCGGGACCCCTTTTTCCAGATGAAGAGCTGCTCCAGGCATGGCTAACCCCAACTGCTAAGCTCGACCTCTGTCCTATGAATGCCTGGTGTCTGGGCTGTGACATGGACCAGAGTCAGAGTTCTAACCCAAACGGACCATGTCCTGAATGTGTCTTCCTTCACCCCATTTGTCTGCCTGGCAAAGACCCCTCATTCCGTTCTGCATCGGTCCCCTCCAATATGCCTCCTCTGAAGAGCTTCCCCTGACATCTTGGGTAGAATTGAGGTGTGTCACCTACTCATGTCCCCACTACAGCTCTGACCACACTGACACCCACAGTGACTCGTTTTCTCCTCTGTGGGAATCTGAGCTCTGGGAGTTGTAAGTGCGTCAGGCACTGGTGCCCAGTAGGCCCTCAGCAGGCCCTCAGTGAACGTTTGCTGAAGGCATGGACCCTGCCTGCCTCCTTCTTGAGGTTCTTTAGGTGCGAAGGAGACTGTACTAGAACTATCCTGTAATGGAAAAGTCCTGTGGAAATGTAAAAAATTACTATCTATAACTTACTAAGGCTTAAAGTCTTGGTTTTTTTAAATTAATTAATTTTTTAAAGATTTCATTTATTATTTTTAGATGGGGGAAGGGAGAGAGGCAGAGAGGAAGAGAGACTTTAATGTATGGTTGCCTTTCACCTGCCTCCAGCTACTGACATGGCTGGAGACCTGGCTTGCAACCTGATTATGTGCCCTGGCTGGGAATCGAACCGGCGACCTTTGGGTTCACAGGCAGGCACCTTACCCACTGTGCCACCAGCCAGAACCTGAAAGCTTTTTCTTTTTTTTTCCTAGCTGAATGCTACAGTGATCCCATGGGCCCTAACAATCCCCTCTAAGGCCCTGGGGGGTTCAGCTTCTAGCCCTGCCCTCACCTGCATGACTGCGTGGGCACAGCCAGCCACCCGGCACTCGAGGTGTGATGGGTCCGAACCGAGATGTGCTGTGCAGGGTGAAGGGTATGCTGGATTTCCAAAAACACAAAAAAGAACGTAGGACACTATACTGATGATGTGCATACATGGCGAATCTTCACATTTTGGATATACTAGATTGAGTAAAAAATACTAAAACAAAGGCCACTTGTTTCCTCTTACCTTTTTAAACTGTTGTACTGAAAATGGAATATTGTAGATTGTCCTTCAATTAATTAGACAGTGATGCTCCAGACTGCTCACTCTGACCCAGCCCTGTGACCCAAGGTCATTTCTTCGGACATTTTTTTACACTGAATTTATTGGGATGACGTTAGTTCATAAGATTATACACATCATCTGTATACTGCATTGTGTGCCCACCACCTAAAGGCCAGTCTCCTTCTGTCCCCATGTCTTTGACCCCCTTTAACCTTGTTCATCCTCTCCCCACTTCCACTCCCACTGGTGACCACCATGCTGTTATCCGTGCCTGAGTTTTGTTTATTTGTTTCTTTCTGTTTTACATCCCACATGTGGGTAAAATCACATGGTTTCTGACTTTTTCCATCTGACTTACGTCCCTTCGCATGATATGCTCAAGATCCACCTGCATTGTGGCAAATGTCATCACTTCATCTGTTCTGCGGCTGAGTAGTATTCCACTGTGTATCTGCACTGCATCTTCCTTATCACTCGTGCATCGAAGGTCACCTGGGTTGCTTCCACGTCTTGGAGTCTTCTGATGAAATGCTATTCCTTTGTCAGTGTCTCTGTCCAGGGATTTAGCCCGGTTACCACCCACCTCCCAGCAGGCTCCTGGTGCCAGGAAATGCCCTGGGGGCAGGCTGGGGGCAGGCTGGCAGCCTTAGGACAGTGGCTGGCCTGTCGTCTGGGCCTGGATCTGCACACACAGGGCCAGCGTGTGAATGCTGGGCCCCGTGGCCTCAATTCAGCCCATCTTGGCAACGTGAGCTCATTGTACCGGCAGATCCCTGCCCGTATGTAGGTCAGCAGCCCCATTACTCCCGCATCCGAAAGAGGGGTTCTATGGGGTTTTGTCTTTGCCCCTCTCTGCTACCCTGTTCCCTCTTGGCAGAAAATACCACTCTGCAGAGGCGCCCGAACATTATAAAACAGCCAGAGACCTGGAGACTGTGTGCAACTCAGTCCCCCATCCTTACAAAATGACCTGCTCACATTGGGAATGTGTTCCCATTTCCAAAAGTTAAATGCGCAATTCACACTCTTTCACCCCTTCCTTCGAGGGGAAAACCACACTTCCTGCTTTTCACCTGCATCTTCATTTTCCAAATCACACCGAGACAAACGCCTGTCCCTTCCCCTTGCAGGTGGCCGAGACAACCACTTGGGCAATGAAACGAATGAAACGTGAAACCCTCTGCAAAGCCCAGGAGCCAACGGGAAGACTTGGGCCTCCCCTCCTCTCCCGTGTGAAATACAGAGCCTGTCCTCCTACTGCAGAACAATCAGTGACAGTGAGTTTGATGTGAGAGGGACATCTTGGGAGAGTCTAGAATCAAAGGTTTTTTTTTAAAGATTTTATTCACTATTTTTAAGAGAGAAGGGCAGGGAGGTAGAAAGAAAGGGAGAGAGAGACATCCGTGTATGGTTGCCTTTCACCTGCCTCCAGCTGGGGGCCTGGCTGGCGACCTGGCTGAAGACCTGGTTATGTGCCCTGGCTGGGAATCGAACCAGCGACACTTGGGTTCGCAGGCCAGCGCCAATCTGCTGAGCCACACCAGCCAGGGCAAAGACTATTCTTATCTATAGCTTACCTTCTAAATTGTTTTACTTACATAAATAAGACAAGGCTTCATTTTCGCTGATAAAAGTCCCAATGGTACCGAAGGGAGTGACAGAAAGCTCACACAAAGCCACCTCCAGGGCACATGAAACACGATGTCTGTCCGTCCCATTCAGCTGCCAGGCCCCTTCCTCCTGCCCACCTTGCACTGTCTAACCCTGTCCCAACTGGGAATGAGTGGGACCAAGGGCCTGAGGCGACCTGTGTGGACAGGTCACAGGTGGGAACAGAGACAAACTTGGACAATGGCTCCCTAACCTTTCACCCTTAGAACCAGGCCAGGACGGTCTTCCACCAGAAGACATGGCCCACGACTGATTGTCCCTACACCGGCAGGCGCCGGGCCCTGCACAGGACCTGGACCCCAGGAAGTAACCACCAGGTGTCCGTTACACTCCACGGCCTCCATGGAGCAAGGCGGCGGGGAGAGGCACCAGGCTAGCGGCACCCCAGCCTCTGCAGCCCAGGGGGCCTCCGCCATCTGCCAAGCTCGGGACACCCAGACTTTGTCTCCGGTGTGTCCTGGGGTTGCTGGAGGCTCCAGTCGGCCAGGTGGCCTGAATCGCATGGAGGATTCGGCCCAGAGCCTCCACCCAAACTCATGCAACCCAATGGGCTCTCTCAGTGTGGACACAGAAATTATTCAGATTCGTTTAAAGGCGAGAGAAAGAGGAATGCAGGCACCTGCGGATGAGCAGCACCAGCGCCTGGAAATCTGAGACGGAAGAGGGTGTCAGCCGCCCTCGAAGAGACAGCACACGGCGCTTCCTGCCCGTCCGTTCGGGTCACGCGGGCCTCCCGCCGCTGCTCAGAAATGCCCCTGGCAGAGCTTTGCCCTCAGTTCACATGACCCGAGGAGTTGGCTGCATGTTTTTGTGCTTTCTTCCTCTTTAAAGATAATTTGTGGTTTGTGTGTTTCTACACAATACGGGCTAGCTGGCAGTCAGCGCGTCATTGCTCACACACCGTCACGCCTGGCGTTTAAAAATAAAAATCACATCTGCGAGGCAAAGCTCCCGCGCTCCGCTTTTAGAGGTGGGCGAAAACCCGGGTAGGGTGCCCAGTGCCACGTGGGCCTGGGCAGGGCTGGGGCAGGTGAGGCCCTCTAGCTGCAGGACAGTGACGACCTGGAAGAGACTCGGTGCCCCTAACCTTGTCCTCCCACAGCTGCCCGGGCGTTATTCTCAAGGGCATTGGGCAGGGGTCACACAGCCTCAGGATCGGATTCCAGATTCCCAGACCAGAAAAGACCGTGCTCCTTGGCCACACACTGTCCACCGGGAGACGTTCCCTCAGCAACATTGAGTCATACACAGAATGAAGGGGAGGTGGTCACAGACCCCGCAGAGCCCATCTGGGATGGATAGAACATCAGGGTCTGGTTTAAGCAGCTGGGCCCCAATTCACAGCTCCCAGGGTGGCTCGCATGGCCCAGGCAACTGGATGTATCGCTAACCAGGCCCAAGCTGACGGCTCTTCACCAGCGTGGGCTGAAAGTCTCACTGTGAGAGCAAGTGACAGCCCCTCCAATGCCACCTTTGGTCTCGGCCATCACAGGGAGGACTCAGCAGGCCGGGTGGCAGCTGCTGTGGGTCTCAGCGGTGTCTGTCCCCATTGCCCTGGCCTGTCAGCAGTGCCAGGAAGGCTGCGCCCACCACCAGGGGTCCGGGCTGAAGCCTCGAGTTGAGGTTCGGAATGAAAGCCACCGCAGGGACTGACCCTGTTCACTCACTCTTGCCAGTCCCCGCCCAGACTTCATTTCAGGACCGGTCAGTCCCCAGGCTGCCCCAGCTGCCATGGGCACTTCGTGACCTTCACAATCAGTCACTCCTTTCCAGGTGTCCGATTTTACACCACCTGGTCCAAAGGAGGGCCCTTTTGCTCAAGTTCCTGCGTAAAAGCAAATGGGGAAACCATTTCAAGTTCAAAAACCTCTTAGCATTTCTCTGGGGAAGAGGTCGATGACCGGTGATGACCGGTAATGACCGGTGGTGACTTCTGGGAAGACGGCTGGCAAGACACCAGAATGAGGAAGCCGGGCGCTGTGGGTGTGGCGGTGGAAGTCCCGCCCCAGCCAGCAACCCCAGAAGGCACAGGCCAGGGAGGATCCGTGAGGACTTGGGGACAGGCTCCTCTCCCCTAAAAATAACCCGGGTGACCGAGCGACAGGCTTCAACTCCCCCACTTTCCAAGAGCAGGTTGTTTCACAACTGTGCTCGGGTCAGCGTTAGGTTTGCGGCCAGGCTCCCATCAGGTACCAGGAAACTAAAATAAACCCACAGGCGCGAAGGCAGCTGGGAAACTGCCGTGCGTGTGTCCCCGCAAGTGTGCACAGGCCAACCTACGAGCAGGTGGCTGCCCTCACTTCCCCTGCGAAGGGGCTGGGGCCGGAGGAGGAAACACGCAGCCTTTGAAAACTCCAGCAGGAACCATTTCTTGGTCCGGGTTACACTGACCTTTGCCTGGTGCTGCCAGGAATAGACAGTGGGAGACAGAGGAGCCAAGTCAGGAGCGGCCCGAGCTGAAAATAATGGTCAGTGCTGACTGCGTCGCACATTTTCTAGATGCTAAGGACCCTTACACACACTCCACGTCTGCTCCCATCAAAGCCGAAGAGGCTCATTTGCTATTTTTAGTTCTTAGGCGGAGAAACTGAGGCGTAGAAAGCTTATGTGACTCCAGATCATGAGTGCCAGTGCAGGAAGGGAAACAAATCTGTCTGAGGACCCCTGCTTTGACCCTTGTAAGTTAAAGAACCTCAGGAAGAAACGGGAGCAAGTGATTTTGGGAGAGCCCCGTCGCCCCGTCGCCCCGGGTAGCAGCAGGGTAGGTACTTTCCTCCATTCCAAAGCATCCACGGCAGGTACTCAGCAAGCACACACTGCATATCAAGGTTCTGAGAAGGTAACACCGGCAAAGAGCTTCAAAACCATTTAGCAAAATTCACATCCACTGATAACATAAAGAAGTTCAGGGTTATGCCATAGTTATTGCACATTTAATAACAGCATCGGCCCTGGCTGGTGGCACAGTGGATAAGGCACCAGCCTGCGAGCCCAAAGGTCGCTGGTTCAATTCCCAGCCAGGGCACATAACCAGGTTGCAAGCCAGGTCTCCAGCCAGGTCCCCAGCTGGAGGCAGGTGAAATGCAATGGTACATGGATGTCTCTCTCCCTCTCTGTCTCTCTCCTCTCCCTTCACCTCTCTCTGGAAATAATAAATAAAATCTTTTTTTAAAAAACTTTTTTTAAATAATAGCATCAGTATTAGTACTTCAAGACTAAATAAAACCATTCACTGATCTTATTTTTCCTAGGATTTGGCATTTTTCTTAAATTCCTATTTTGCAACCAGACAAACATGCCACCCTCCAGATTTATTTATTTATTTATTTATAATAAAACATCAGAAGTAACTGATAAGTTGGCCTCATAAGCCTTCACCTACTTATTTTCCAAACATATTTAAAAATAAAAGTGTAATTAGCCATTTACATATTTCAGAGTTTTTTTTTTTTTATGTGCAAACTACTCCTTTCCGCAAAGAAAAAAATGTGGAACTAACTCTCACCACCAATGTGCTGGTGATCTCACCTGAGTACAGGAACGGCCCTGACTGAAATTTTGCAGTTTGTTGACGCTGATTCAGTGTCTTGGGCACCCCAGGCCCTACCCCACAGGCCCAGATGACAGCCACCCAGCCTGCCAGTCCCACACAGCAGCCCAGCTGGCTGCCACACGCCACCTCTCACAGCTCTAGGGGAACTGCACCACCTAGCTGACCCCAGCACCCTGCCAGCAGGTGCCAGGCCCCGGAGTGGCCCATGAAATTACATCCTTCTAACGGTCTCCTATCAGGAGAACAGAAAGTGCCTCTTCCTACTCACTTCTGGCCTCATCGTCAAATCTAATCATTACTGCTGTATTGATTATCAAGAAAAGGACATGTTCTAAACATCTTACAGGAAAAAGAACAGGGCTTATTTAGAAAAAGAGAGGCGCAGAGCACACAAGACTGATGCAAATTTGTACCCAGAGGATTAACAAAGAAAGCAACAATTACAATGTTTAAAATTACCAGCGGTTAAAAAAAAACAAAACAAAGTTAAATTACCAATACGCAGAGAAATAGGGCTTGCAGATGGATATTTATACACCCATTTTCATAGCAAGCGTTATTCACAATAGCACAAGGCGGGAAAAAACCCAGGTGTCTACAGATGAATGGAGAAACAAAACGTGGTGTACCATTCAGCCTTTGAAAGGAAGGACATGTGCTACCACACGGACAAGCATCGAGGATATTACATGGGGTGAAACAAGCCAGTCACGAAAGGCCGAAGGCCGTCTAACTCCCTTTCCATGAGCCCTTTCCATGAGGTTCCTCAGTGAAGTCAAATTCACAGAGACAGAAAGTGGGATGGGGGTGGCCAGCAGCTGCGGGGGAGGGAAAGGGGGGGTCTGGGTTTAATGTGCACATGGTTTCAATTTGGGAAGAAAAACTCCTAGAGGTGCCTGGTGCTGATGGTTGCACCAAAATGTTCATGTGCTTAATGATCATTTGGGTGCCCAACGTGTCGTCACAGGTCCTAAGATGCTCGAAAGAATGGTAACCGTACTGAGTTTCCATCGGTCCCAATTTCACATGTACAGCAGCAGCTGCGATGACCCTGCCCACTTTCCACCACCCTTCCACCCACACCATGCACATATAGCTATACGTGTACGGTGAGGGACTGCTGATCGCTTGCCTAGAGTCACGCCATTGCCTTTAGAGCAATGCAGAAAGTTTGATTTAGTCATTAGGGGGGAAATAGGCAACTATTGGGTCCCTCCAGGAAGCCGCTACCCTATTCTCACGACTCAACAGGAGAACGCAGAGATGCACTTCTGTTGTCCTAAAATGAGGCCATAGAACCCTCGGAGGGTCCCACTGAGGACCGGGGGTCGCAGCCGGAGGAAAGGCCTCTGCTCGTCCCTCTGCAATCGCACCCAGAACCTCAGGCTCATCTCACTTGGGACAGGCTTCCGGGGGTCGGGGCAGCCTTCCCTGTGAAGCCTGAGGACAGAAGAGACTGAAGGACTAAAACCATGGTGTTCTACAAACTCCAGGAAGAAACCAAGCATGTCTCCAGGAAGGAAAAAGCGATGGTGAGTGCCCTGCAGGTGTCTATGCCCACAACATCCAGTTCTACTCCATCCCTTGTTCCTAGGTCCCTTCCACCAGCGGGGGAAGGGCTAGTCTGACTTGTGCTGTCCACTCTGTGCCACGGGAGAGGCTGTCTACAGCTTAAACGAAAGCTGATACAGGACATAGCATCTCCACACTGCCTAACGACATGCCAGACACGCGGACACAGGGCCTCATGAACCGCCGGGGCCGCTTAGGAACAGAGCAGAAACTGAGGTCACCGTGCCCTGCCCTCCACAGGCTGGTACCTCACAGCGACCTGCACACACTGGTCAGGGCAGCATCCTTCCCAGGGAGCAGCATGACAGGCCGCCGCCCATGGGAGCCAGGGCACGGGGTCAGGGAGGCCACAGGCTCACCAATCCCTATTAAATCACGTCTGGCACAGGGATGTTTGGTGCTAGTTGGATCAATGAAATAAAATCCATTCGTCCGACACCCAGCAGGCCAGTCTACTTCTAATCCATCCCCCAAAGAAATCCTTGCCCAGGTGCACCAGAGACACGTGCCAGAATGTTTGCAGCAGTCCTGTTTGCGACCACAAACATTCGGAGCCAACCTGAGTGTCTCTCAACTGCAGAATGGGCACGCGCCTGGTGGCACCCCACACGCTGGAACAGGGCAGCGCTGACCCTGAACACAGAGCAGCTCCGTGCACCGGCGTGAACGAACCCCAGGGACACGAGTTTGAGTAGGACACACCGCAAGCTGTTGCTCCATTTCCATGAAGCTCAACGATGCCTCCGTGTAGGGACACACACAGGTGTCGTCAAACTCCCCAGAAACACAAGGAAACGAAAGCCCAGTTTCCGGCCAGGAGTCATCTTCATGGGGGAGGGCACGGAGGGAACTTCAAAGGGGGAATGTCCCTTCCTTACGTTGGTGGAAGGCACACGGGGCTCCATTTCACGCGCTCTTTGTATCCGATGCATTTTTTGTGTGACCGTTTTGTAGTCACTCATTTTATAAAGAGAGAGAGAGAACGGGGGAGTAACCCATGTCTCAAACTGAAAGGATGACACACCTTCAGAGGAAAGAAGAAACACAGACTTGTTAGCCCAGACCTTCTTGCTGCCCTCACAGTCCCTGGTCTGAGGTCCCCTGAGTACACTTGAATCGTGACATTACGGCTGTCACCTGGATAGCAAGGACTCCGGGTTAAGCATGACCTGTGGACTGCTGCGTGTATGTACGTGTCTTCATCAGAAGTGATCAAAACACACCCGGGGACTAGAGCACGCAGCTGACCTGAGGGCCGCGCCCCGCCGGCCACCCCTCGGGGTCTGACCAGCCCAGGTAGACAGCTACACACGTGGAAGGAAAAGCCATATGGTCCGAGGCAAACCAGCAGACGTGAGCGTTACTGGAAGCAAAGCTGCTACCGATCAGGTGTGATGTCGCTGCTCTGAAGGGCGTCGTCCTGCACCACCCCCGGGGGACAGCTTCCTGAGACATAAGCCACGTACAATGCTAAACGCAGGACTGCCTGGGGGCGCCTCTGTCAGTCTGGTCTACTCTGGAGATGGGACCAGGGTTTATCAAGGAGACGCTGCTCAGGCTCCTGGGTCCCCGTATCTTCTCCAGGGGCCCAGCTAGATGGCGAGTGAGCCAGCAGGCACACAGCAGGGGAGGGCCACCCTGTCCAGGATCAGGGCTGGCTTACCAGATGGAGGGCCCTGAGGGTGACCTGGTGTCGGTGAGAAACCCAGGCACCTGCCTGCACCCACCTGAAACTCCTGGCCACTCGGGCTGCCGGGAGAGCCCCCAGGCGTGGCTTCCGACTGTGTCCAGCGAAGCTTCCCCTGCCCACCACCCTGGTCTACCTGCCACGGCTATGGGCATAGTCACGGAGTCCCGGTATTCCAACGGCAGTGCCAGGGTTTCTGGGAGGGGATCTGGGGGAGACCTGCAGCCTTTCTGGACACTGTCCCTCCACTGTCCCTGCCCAACTGTCCCCAGGAAGGGGGATCAGAGACTGGGTAGAACAGGCAGGAAGGAAAAAGCCGTTGCTTTGTCATCACCTTCACCCTCTGCCATCAACCCCAACTGGGGCCAAAAAGAAAGGGTGCCATGGAAGATGACATCTGCTAGTGACAAGCAACGCCTGCTGGGAAGAGCAGGTCTCAGAACCAATTGCGCTCTGAAGAGAAAACCACCTCCACCCCGCCCCAGCCCAGGCCATCGGAGGGGTGTCTCGGGGAAGAGGCAGGAGCAGAAAGGAGCCTGAGAACATCCTTGACTCTCCTCAGGCTGGGAACCGGCTGGCTGAGCTCCGGGAAGTCAGGTGGGCACGACTCCAGGACCCAGCCCTTCCCCCTCCGCCTCTCACTTACTGTGTAAGCACTGAGTTCCAGCTGCAAAGTTCTTCAAGGGAAGGCTTCTCCTGATGTGTAAAGTCTGCCGTATAGACAAGTGATTTTTTTAAAAATGAGTTGTGTTTCTGAGCATGTACCCATATGTACATACGTACATGTGAAACTCACAAATTATATACATGTGTAGATATACTAATGTAATAGTACACACAGGATAAATACAGCTAAAATTAAAATGTGAAAGGGATCAGATAATATTCACAGAAGTTCAGGGACTCGCCAGTACCCCTGGGCCAGCAGTCGGGGGAGGGGGAGGCTGATTACCAGGGTACCTGGTAAAGCACCGAACCCCTCAGATTGAAACTGGACCGTTGCTTTATTTAAATATGTTCGTAAAACCCATGCGTGAAAAAGTAAAGAGGATCTGGCAGGAAAGAAAGTTGGTTGGCAGGTGAACAGATGTTAACGGGTAAGCTCTTCCGCTCCGTGCAAAGGACGCATTTCCAACTCTAGGTCCCTGGAAGCTGCATGGAGGACGGGTCTTCCCCCTGGATCAGTCCCGCCCTGCCGACTGCCAACGCCGTAACTTTCACCTAGTGTCAGGCAGGCCTCTGGGAGACAACATGGAGTTTTCTCTTGAACAAAGACCCCAAGCGAGGAAGGCTTCCAGACCGAAGGCTTTCAAAGATCAACAGCACACGCCCTCGGATCCAGACATCTGCCCGGGGCGAGTGAGACAGAGGCTGGTCAACGCTGGTGGAACTTCAGGGCTCGGTGACCTGACTGAGGCTGGACACTGTGCTAGAGGCTGTGGCCAGCGAGGGGCAGGAGGCCACGTTCTGCCTCACGGGCTCACGGTGGGGACGTGAGGAATTACGGTAGTAACAGTCCAGGGGACCTGGGAGGGGCCCCAAATTGGGGGCCACGCGTGGGCTGAGGGCTGGTGTCCCCAGGAGCCCACGGACCCTGGTACCTACAAGCAGAGAAAGGGAAGGAAGACCATCAGCGAGAGCCCAGATGGGCAGCTGGGAGAAGCCTCGCGCTTTACGGACAGACAGACGGCCGGAGAGAATGAAGTGGGGGAGCAAAGGGTATTGTGTGTGCACGTGGGGAGTCCGTTAGCACAGGGCACCCGGACTCTATCTGAAGTGCTAGAGGGAACCACAGGCAGCATTTTCAGAAAGACTAGCTTTCCTTTTATTCATTCATTCTTTCATGTCCCTATTTTTAGAGAAAGGGGAAAGGAGGGAGAAAGAGAGGGTTAGGCTGATCATTGATGGGTCACCTCCCGAACACCCCCGACTAGGGCCTGGCCCCACGCCCTTGCCCTGACCAGGAATCGAACCAGTGATCTCCCAGGCTGTAGGACAATGCCCAACCCACTGGGCCACACCGGGGCTAAGCGGAGAAAATGACAATTACCAAGGTGAGGGTGTGATGATGATGTGATGCTAGCAGACCACAGCACTAGGAGCCAGCAGTCCCCTATCCCAACACCCTCCGTGCAGGCTCCCCACCACCCATTATCCGAGAAAAGAAGACGAGGTACGGAGAGTTGAAATGATCTGCTGAGAGTCAGAGACACGTGGAAAGAACTAATGAAACAAAGAGGCAAGAGGCCTGCTGAGAAGTCCAATAAGAGACTGTCCAAAGCACAGAGCAGGAACACTGCTGGCCTCAGTGAGGTGAACACGTCATAAACAGCCACCCCTCGCACGTGTGCATCTCGATAATTTTCTGGCAGGTTTACAACTGTGCCGCCATTGGCCCCATCCAGTTCTTGGACACCCATCCGGTCCTCCCCCATCTTGTCCCTGTGCCTATTTTCAGTCACTCCCTGTTCCCACCCCCGGTCCCAACCACCAACCCACTTTCTATCTCTGAACATTTAGGCACTAGCATTTGAAGTCAAAAATATGTTTAATTATTTCTGGATGCATTATTTTTCTTTCCCCTGAAGACATTCAAAGTACTGAAGAGCTACTGGAGGAGAACCAGGCGGCTTTATTTTTAGGGAACACCTATATATAGAACTTACACCATGTGTTCCCTTGCCTCCCACCTCTTTCATGACTTATTCTGCTACTCGGCATAAGCAGTTTATTTAGGATTATATTTATAATAGAGTCATGTACACATCAAGAAAGCATCATCTAAAGTCAAATACAAGTGTTTTTCTAATTTGAGATGTCCTTCTGTATACAAAAATATTGTATTTTGACGAAGCGTTCATACCTATTTTTAGGAGGTCACCCCCAAGGAAATGTTATAATCCTCCCCTGCAGAAGTATGAACTCTAATACCTGAGTCTCTTGAGCCCTGAGAATACTTTACCCACACGTTCACAACTGTAATGGCAGCACCTCCTGAGCATGTGAACGGAAATAACTTTATTCAAATAGCCATTTCATTGTGTGAGAGAACTTGCAGGACTCACTGGGCCCCAATTTTCCTCCTGTAAAACAAGCCCCAGAAGTAAGTAACCCTTCATCTTCTCCCCTTCTTCCGAGTTTCTGTTCCATCCCAGGTTGTGAGAGGAAGAGGACTCTTCCCAGGCTGCCACCCAGGAAGTGCTCTGACACCCCCTGGCCCCCAAGGTCTTGCTTCATCCTCCACAGGAGACTTCCTCCCAGGGGGCCTTTGCTTCATTAGCATCCCTGCCCTTCCCGCACCCCAAGTTCCCCTCATCATCAAGCGGTGGATCAGCTCAGGGTTCCCATCCTCCTTACTCGGGAGTCCCATTGAGAGGTGTGAGTGCAGGATGGCGGGGTCCCTGGGCCCCACCTCCTGAGCCTTGTCTTCTACTCCGCATGTCCCCAACAAAATGTGACTCTATAATAACCTCAAAATGGAAAGTTTTTTAAAGTCTTAATCGCCAAGGCTGAGAGACGCTGCTCTACAGCACATCCTCCTTTACTGGGGAGCATGAATGTCAGCCCTACTGTTGAGGTGACTGTTAGGTTTTTTATCGTAAAAATTAGACTGTTTGGAAGACACTGACACAGACATGCAACTCATGTCCTTGGATGCAGGCGCCCACATTTGGGCAGGGTCTGGGCAGGGCCAGGGATGCAACAGCCATAAGTCAAAGTGATCAAAAAGCTGTGGAGGCCGGGCTCTTGGAGGAAATGGCCACCAGCTGCAGTCTCTGCTGTCCCCGGGACCTGGTCCTGTGCAAACTGTCCCCATGGCTAGAGTGAGCTCTTCACAGCCCCTGCGCCTGCCTGCACCACTGGCCGCCCCCTCAGAGTTAGGACGGACCCACCCCACTGCAGAGCCCAGGTCCCGGATGCAAAGGGTGCAGTCCCGGCTTCCCCGTGAGCCCTGACGTTCACCATGTCGTACAGGAAAGACCGTTCACTGCGCATGGAAGAGATGGGGAAGGACGGACATAAAGGAACGACCGTGGGATATAAGGGCTCTGAGTCCTCAAGAAAGTAAAATGCACGAACAAGAGGGGAGAAAGGGCCTGAGTACGATTTATACCTTTTCTATGCTTTAAATGTTTCGCATCAAATGAAAGGCCCCGAGTGGGACATCAAGAACAAACTTCACAGTCTGGCCTTGAACTATGCAAAAGAATGAGGTCTCAGCTTCTGCCTCTGACGTTGGCAGGTGGGAGGTCATTTGGAAACCGGTTAGAGAAAAAGGAATTTCTAACATTCACCTGGTACCGCTGGGCTTGGCTGGAACTAGTTACAGAGGCGCGCTTACAGATCTGGGGGTGGCCAAAGCGTCCGTACAGTTTTTTCCCACAAAATAAGGGACACATTTCTCATTTGCACCAATAACTTGGTTGATTTGCATAGCTTGAGTATGTTGGTTCTCTCAGTTAATGTTTGATCGCTCTCAACCCCACTATGGAGCATTATCCAGTGAGGAATCTCCAGCACAAAACTTCGCAAACCGCTTATGACATGTTGAACCCGTCCCGGCACCTTCTCCATACGCTGCACAAATCTTTTTTAGGCTTTCAGTTGCAGCTTTCCCTCTCTTGAAACAATAACACATTTCATGCCAAAAGTGTGGCATATTTGCTTCCATTTTCAATATTAAATTGTCTACACAACCAATCCACCAATTTTGGTAGGTTTTTTTAAACGCACACTGTCACAACGGAATCCAACAAAATTGTCTGGAGTGAAGTTAGAGCCATCTTATAGAGAAGCCAAATGGCCTGTGGGCCAGCCCAACACTTGGAAGACAGTGTAGAACCAGCGGGACCCAGACCCTCCCGATCAGGCCTAGTCGCTGAGAAAGCAGAAGCAGCAAAGCAGCAATTGACACCAGAGATAAAGACCTATTTAAAATATGGTGTATTTATAACTCTTGCACAGCCAGGCGCTCTGGGGGTGGAAACCGATATAGACAGATGTCCCACACATGTAGGACTCCACGGACAGGTGAGATGCAAAAAAAGATGTACAAAAATGAGACTCAGAAAATGATGTTTTGCCAATGTGGCTCAGTTGGAGAGTTGTCCTGTGGACAAACGGTCACAGGTTCCGGTCCAGGTCAGGGCACATACCTAGGTGGTGGGTTCAATCCCCGATTGGAGCACACCCCAGGGAGCGCATACCTGACTGGGCCCAAAGGAAGCAACCATTCGATGTTTCTCTCTCTCTCTCTCTCTCTCTCTCCCTCCCTCCCTCTTTCTCTCTCTCCCTCTCTCTCTTTCCCTTCCTCCCTCTGAATGCAATGAAAAAAGAAAAAATGCCCTCAAGTAAGGATTAAAAAATGTTCTTTAAAATGATGTTTAACTACAACAGATAATCCCAAGGTCTTTGATCTCAAATTTGACCTACCACAAAGTCTGACTCACTTCTAGTGCTGTCCTGCACAAATAAAATTATTTTACATGTCAACACTTGTAATTTGGGGGTGCTACCTTTTTTTCATCCATTTGAAGCCAGCAGCGTGTGTTTGGGCTTTTCTGCGGGGCCACTCATGTCTGTCCACCTACTCATACCAGAAGAGCCATCTGTGGTTTGGAGTCAGAGAAACAAGTCACGCTTGAAAAACGTGAATCATGGACACAACAAAGTGAACTAAAATGACAGAGGGTGAGACTCTAAGGTGGAAGGAGGTTAAACCTGAGGTCCCCAAATAGACAGAGAGCTTCAAAGAGGTTCTAAAAGGCTGGGTTTTACTTCTACTAGAACAATTGGCTCAAATGACAAATACGGCACGTCCAGGGGTGGAGGAAGAGCATCATGGGAATGAGGACAGTAAAGCATCGGAAGGAGTAACAGAGTCACCCTGTGAAACGTCATTCTCTGGGGATTTTTAAAAATGGGGACTCAGAGTGTCCAACGTTCAACCTAAGGAAGAACATACAGGACCTCCATGTAGAAATATGTTATGCCCTCTTAAAAGTTCCAGAAGAAAGTTCTGGTGAAGAAGGTGGAGTAAGTGGACACGGTGCCCACCTCCTCCCACAACCACACCGGAATCGCAACCATGGTACAGAGCGAAGAGCCTGGGTAACAAACCACCTGACGAACGGCTGGGCAGAAGTCCTAGAACTAAGGACATGGAGGAGAAACCACGTCGAGACTGAGTATAGAAATACGTAAACAAACAAACAAACAAACTTGAAAAAGCCCCAAAAGAAGACTGTAATAAACAAAGAGCTACAGATGTTTAAGGAAAGGATGGTTTCGCATGGCAGTGATTTCAGATTTTCTCAAACCCCATCTACTAAGTCAATCCGATTCCAGTCGCAATCCCGATGGGATGTTAGAGAAACTCAGCTTGCCCCTAAAATGTACATGATTAGGAAAAATTTTAAGAAGAACAGGAAGACTCGCCCGACTGGATGTCATGGTATTAGACACTGTATGAAAAACGCACAGGGGATCATTAAACTTGATGGACACAGGACAAAGGAGGTGTCCCCGATCAGCGGGGAAAGGCTAAGTTGTTCACTGATGACATTGGGAAATTTTTTAAAAATTCAAAGTGGACTCCTATCTCATTCCTACACCAAGGTAGACCAACCGACTCTAAAGAGGTTAAAAAGTTAAGAACCTAAGAAGAAAATGTAAGAGCAAATTTGGAGTGAGATGACATTTGCTCAACAGCCTCCAGAGGGAAAACTATCAGTTTGATCACATAAAAAGGAAGAATATCTATTGTATAAACCGTAGCAGGGACAAGGGGCAAACCACCTGCCCATTAGCCATTTAGTAGCTGTCCCGATTATCTGACCGACCCACCCAGGGAGCCCCCCAGTTACACTGATCTCGTCACACCTTCTAGATATAAAGCGCTTAGCAATCAACCGCCCCTTCCCGTCTCAGCCTCCAGGTCCTCTCCCCGGGTTAGTGGGCTCTCCGCCTCGGCACCGAGTGCAGGTCTGACTCTGAATAATGCTACCTGGCCCTGACTCTGCAGCCCACTTCCCAACCACGTGACTTGTGGCAAGTTCACTTTCAATTCCTTTAGATATGGTTTCTATGTGTAGGCGGGGCCACGCTACCTCCCCCCTAGAATGATGTGAAAGTGAAGTTAGTTAATGAATATAAAAGTCCTCGCAGCAGCGCTAGGGCAGAGCAAACAGTTAATAAGTGTCCAGTCCGGGGGTGCCGAGCCCGTCCCAGGCAGCGGCCCCAGAATGGCTATTATGGTCACAGAAACACGTGCCCCCAGGGGAGCCCGCAGCTGGGCCGCCCCACAGGGCAGTCAGGGAAACCGACCTGGCGTTGACTTCAGCGGGTCCCCCTGAATCTCACCTTCCACGGCCATTCTAGACGTCACAGAACTTGAAAGGGCTGACAGGCCTCCTGTGTCCCCATCACTCACAGCCAAGGGCAAGCAAGGACCTTGGCAAAGAGGAGCTGCTGCCTTGGTGGGGGTGGGCAGAGGTTTCAGGAGGAAACCAAGGACTGGCAGGTTGAAAAGACAGAAGCTCAAGGGGAACAAAACCCAGACCCCAAGAGCTGGTCCGTCCTGCGTGTGGTCCCGCAACAAAGCCATTCCTCTGGCTGAGCAGACTGGCGCCCTGATGCAGGTCTCTCTGGTGTTTCAACGCCCCCCTGGACCTTGAAATGATCCTCTCTTCCAGAAAAACCCAAAGGGGCAGCTTCCTCCCAAACAGCCAGCAGTTTTTCTTACACAACCTTGTTATGGGCTGAATCATGTCCCCCATCCCCCACTCCAAGTTCACATGTTTAAATCTTAACCCCCAGTATCTCACAATGGGACTGTAACTGAAGCATCTTTAAAGAAGTAATTAAGATATAAGGGGGTCATTAGAGTGGCCTCCATCCACTGTGGCTGGTGTCCTGATAAGAAGAGGAAATTTGGACACAGACACACACAGACGGACGACCACATGAAAACACGAGAGAAGACGGCCAAGGCCTCCTTGCAAAAGCCAAGGAGAGAGGCCTTCCAGGGAACCAACCCTGCCGACACTTTGATCTTGGACAGCCAGCCTCCAGAATCATGAGAAACAACTGTCTGTTGTTTAAGCCACCCAGTCTGGCCCAGTACTGTGTTATGGCTGCCCTAGGAAACAAATACATCTCTTACCTAGAAATAGAACCACTTTTCCTTCTCAGAATGAAGGCTTTTTCGTAGAAAGAGTGATCTTTTTCCCTTTCTATGGAAAAAAAAGCTTCAGGGTTGGAAGGGACTTGGGTGAACTAGAAGAAATCTATACATCTAAATATAGAACTTTTACTAATGCATCAATCAATATAATTACCATAGCTCTTTGGACAAACACAAACACTATATTTGAAATCAGTATTTCAAATTCTGATGGCCTTGCAGTCTTATCTCTCACTTACCAGCCTGTTTATTTTTGTATTTTGTTTCGGTTCATCAATGGCAAGACATTCCTAAACCACAAAGATTACATAAGTGGTTGTAAATAGTAACATTTTGAACAACTATTTTATAATCTCAGATGCCCTTCAATTAAATTCACCCAGAAGTTTAAAAAGACAGAAGGCCCCATACATGAATGTCTCTCTCCCCCTCTCTCTCTCCCTTCCCCTCTCTCTAAAAATAATAAAATCTTTTTTAAAAAAGACAGAAGCCCCTTTTATTTTTAAATCAAAATGCTAACAATATCTAAAGACTTGCATTTTTTTATAAAGGTTGGAAGCATCAGAATGAACATAATTCAAGATGACAAATCAACTCCAAACAGCCTTGCCTGGCATTTAACCGAGTTCAGCTCACGTGGACGGCTACACTCCAGTCTCTTGTGCAGTTTCACATGTGTGGGCACAGATTCAGCATTAACAAAAACTGAACCTGACAATCAACTTCAGAACAGTGGAGAAAGACGGTGCAGAGTCACAACCTTGGAAAGGTAGTTATTTAGCTCACCACTCAGCCCAGTCCACCTGCTTCAATTCCTCCCAGGTGACAGTCACCCGTGTGTTTTGCGGACAAGCCATCCCTGCCACTGAAGGAAATGCCGACAATCGTGGATTTTTGGACAAAGCAACCCAACCAAACCAAACACTGTTCCTTCACCTCTTTTGTTTCTGAAGTTTGCAAGGACTTTTTGGTGGGGACTTGGGACACCAACCTCTCAACCTTATAACGACACAGTTAACATTTTTAAGTTAACCTTCTAGAGAAAATAATAGTGGGTCAGTAACCACCTCAAGCTACTCCCAAGGTCTGCAACGTCCAGGGAAGGCAATACTGTCTCTGCTAATGAATAAGATAACTTGGGCCAGGTACTAGTGTGTTTAACAGCAGGAGAGGTGTTGTCCTCTCTGCTCAAGGGACCCACCAGACTGTCCCCAACCCCTCTGTAAAGCATGCTGAGGGGTGGGCTTGACATTCCTTGTGCACCCCCAGCCAGATCCGATGTGCGCACCCACTCAAGGGGCATTTATCATGTGCTGTCCGTCCCCAGACCTGTTTGTACCAGCGGTACATGTGACTCTGGTCTCCAGAAATACAGCATCAGCTGATGAAACAGGAGTGAGCAGAAGTTGTTTCCAAGAAAACTAAATACGAATGCTGGAAAAGCAAGTTGTTTAAAGATACTACTATCAAAGTAGCTGTGACAAGACAGCTGTAAAAGACTGAAGAGTCATAAATACATAGGATCCTGCACTGAGACTGTTCTGTCGATATCCTCGTTCCGCTTTGAAGAAACAAATCTGAGACACACACACATAAGGACATTACATGTCAGCATGCCCTGAAAGAGCATGACCTAGGAACGACAATTTGGTTAAGAGAAATCTAGCCCAGCACACAGGCTGAGGCAACGAATAAAACACAAATACACAGAAAAGCATCAGCGAACCCAGAGCGGCTTCTTATCATCAAACTTTGGAGTCTCATTGCTTGGGTGCCCCTCAGGTTCTACTGTTTAAAAGCTGTGTGACCAGGGGGAAATTACCCCTGAGTCATCCCTTCTACATTTATATTTATAAAAGAGAGCGAATAATGCTACCCACATGTAAAGTTCTTAGCTCTGGGCCTCAGCCACAGTAATTATCAGTGCTAATTACCATTGTTTCTGTTCTTAGTACAACAACCACGTGGACACCAAAAATACAACCACCATTGGGGGCGGGGGAACATCTAGTATTTCACTGCTTAAAATGAGTCCCCCAAGGAAAAATGACTGGGGACTGCTCTGTACAGAACAGCCCAGTAAAGCAACATAGTGACCTGAAGCTCTGATCAGAGGCCGCCCTCCAAGGAAAAGGATGGACACAGCCCTGAGTCCACTGGCAGACAAGTTCAAGGCCCAGTGCCAATCACGGGCACCGTAAGGCCACCAAAACTTTAACTCTTTCCCCACCTTAGAAGGGGAAGACTGCAGAAACAATGAACTCAGGCTGAGTTGGCTTGTTGGAAGTATATTCTTCACCAGGTTGACTCACCCAATCCACGGTGATAAGGGGAAAAAAGAAAAGAAAGCACATTCTGGAGAGGTTTTTTGTTTCGGTAGAATATTGGATCAGTCTTTTAAAAAGCACCCGTCCCTCTGAGATGCCCCCTTTTAAAAGACAGAACGCTCAAGGCGAGAACGAGGTCCCAATTTTATCCCTCAGCCTCTGGGTGAGCAAACAGGAATCAGATCCCCAGATGGGGACACGATAAAACATGGTCTTTCATGAACGTGGCCACGGGAACACATGAGATAAAGACAATGGAAGGCCTTGCCGAACAGCTTAATCAGGTAATGGCTGCACCAAAATAGAATTTGCAGGAAACGAGAGCTCACTGGAAACAAACAACAAAGCAACAGGGTGAGGGAGCTGCAGGGTTTCTTCACGCTCGAGTTTGACAGAGGAGTCAAGGCTTCTTTTGAGGGTAGAATGTCCACTCTGAGCCCGGCTTCCCGGCCTTCCTCCCCACTGGACTCCAGCTGATCAACAGCTATCAATCAAAGCAGGACCCTGAAACCTGCTGTCCGGACCCGGCCCGTCCACGCCTGTCTGACGCTAGAAACCACTAGTGTGGAACTTCCACTCAGCTGGCCACGACTACGCACAGACCATGTGTCTCCATGACTACGCACAGACCATGTGTCTACATGACTACACACAGACCATGTGTCTCCATGACTACGCACTGACCATGTGTCTCCATGACTACACACAGACCATGTGTCTCCATGACTACGCACAGACCATGTGTCTCCATGACTACGCACAGACCATGTGTCTCCATGACTACGCACAGACCATGTGTCTCCATGACTACACACAGACCACGTGTCTCCATGACTACGCACAGACCACGTGTCTCCATGACTACGCACAGACCATGTGTCTCCATGACTACGCACAGACCGTGTGTCTCCATGACTACGCACAGACCGTGTGTCTACATGACTACGCACAGACCGTGTGTCTACATGACTACGCACAGACCATGTGTCGAGGATGAGAACACAAAATTTGAGCAAGATGCATCATTTTATTCGCTTTTGGCAGAGTTCGTTATTAAGGAATTCTATCCAGGATAAAATCTTTGGGAAGGTGAGGGAGTTTCAAAATAAAGATAGCACAATCCTTACTGCTGTCCTACCTGGAAGGCACCACGAGTGGGAGCCTCACCATTTCACATGGTGAGCCTGGGAGACACCCCCTACCCCGGCCCCTGAGTGTCCTGGATTGACTCTGACTACCCACCCCTCACCTGTCAGCTGCGTGGGGGCTGCTAACTTCCACCCCCACGGCCACTTCAGACCCCAGCCTCCCCTGCAGACTGGCTCCCTCCCAGCCCCCTGACTTGGTCCTGTCTGCTCGCCTGAGGTCACACCCTTCCAGAGCCAGGCAGGCAGGCAGGCAGCAGGTAGGTCTCCATGCTCAAGTCTGCCTCCTCCCTCACCAGGCATATGGCCCGGGGCTCCCATGTCCCTAACCGCACCAGGCCGTGGGCAGAGAGCAGAGACTCAATCAGCGCTGAGTTAAATGTGTATGAATGTCTTTTGATAGAAATAATCACCTAGAGCCCCCAAATATGCCCTTGTTCTACAGGGAACAAATATGAAAGAGAAGGTAGCCTTGTCAGATGCCCTTCTGCACAGATTTCGGACCACCAGGGCTCTCCTCCACCTGAGAGGGACCAAGATCCCACCCCTGTCCCAAGTGTGGCGACAGCAGAGGGGCAGAGCGAGGCGGCACCAGGCCCACAGGCAATGACGCCAGCAAGCCAACCGGGGTCTCTTAAAGGCCTCCAAGCCTGTCTTCTGAAACCCGCCCGATTAGGCCCCACAATATCCAAAACACAGGCAAGGCTCTCCAGAGTTTCCCTCTAAACGATCCTCTCCTCTGCACCTACATTCCCATCTCCCGCCACTATCATCTGAACCTTTTGTCTGCAGCAGCCCCTCTAAGTCCCAGGACCCACTCCCACAGGACCCCCAGCAGCCAGAACCACCTGGTGACAGGTAATTCATCAACCTCTGCTTCTATTCCTCTGTGGCTTTCCTGTGCTGTTAAAATTAGAGCCTTGGTCCCACCCATCTGGCCCTGCTGCTCCCAGAACTCCCGCTTCCTGGCTGAACAAGCAGTCTCAGGGCCTTTGCACTTGCCAGCTCCTCTTCTCCCCAGCGTTTTCCATGCCTGGCTTCTGCCCATCCATCAGCTCTCAGAGGAGGCCTTCCTTGGCCTCCATCCTCCTCGGCATCAGCCACTGTCTGTAATTATTTACCTACGTGTGGCGTGTTCATCTGCCCCCTTAGCAGTGAAGCTCCTCAGGTGCAAGGACTGCAACCTGTTCCCCATTTTAGTTCCAGAGCTGGACACAGAACCTGCCAGAAACTTATCTGTTGACTGAATGAGTGAATAATAAAGGAATGACTAACCCCTGGGACGATCAGCACTATCAAACCTCCAAAACCAGATCCCACATGGGCCCAACTTTTTGAAAGACACACGTCACCTTTTTCCCTTGGGTGAACCCCACCCCCACCCTGCCCAACGTCAAGGCCACATCAGGGCTTCTCTGCACTCACACCGTCTCCACTTACTCCAGGGCACTGACCACCTTGCTCTCTGGAAATGACCTAGCGCTTCTTGGCTCAGAAAAGGAGAACTCCACCCTGGAGCTGAGCCAAGGTCACATTTCAGGGACTGGGGGAAGGGCCCGGAGCCCTCGGCACTGCTCTACCTCTGGCCATAAGCCTGTTCCTTCAGAAGAACAAAAACAGGAAGACAGCAGTGGCCTCCGGGCCTCGTCACCGTCCCCAGAGTGCGGGCAAAGCCTGGCAGTCTAAGACCCAATGAGCCCAGCAGGTGGGCTAAGGGGTCAGTCCAAGGACAGGACGTTTGGGAACAGACACCTCCGCTCCGGTTCTGAAATCCGGCAAATACCTGGCTTCAAATCCTGCCTCCAACATGTCTCCCTGAAGTCCACAAGGGTGCTATTGAGCCTGGGCCTCAGTTTCCACAGCTGTCAAAACAAACTTCACAATTTCTACTTGAAGGCGCTTGCTGGGTACTTTGCCCCCAGGCGTTACATCTGGCTGCATCTACCCACCCTCCAGTCTCCCAGAAGGAGCCCCATATTCATTCACAGGGGAAAATAAAAACTACAGCCAGGTATCAGTTGCACTCAGTGACTTTCCCCCTCCCCTAAAAACCTAGATTTCCCAGGCTGTTTTGAGGCCGAGCCAGGCAAGCTGATCTGCAATCTCTTAACTCTGTCAAATAACGGGGCACGGTGACTTCTGAAGTCAGCACATGCACATGCACAGCAGCCATTAGATACGTCTTTTTCAACGAATGAGTCAAACGTCAGGATGAGTTGTGTCTATATTGATCCTGGTAATCCAGTCTGACAAACTAAAATCTTTGTTTGCCATCAGTATGTGTCACCCGGCACTGTTTCACCTTGTCCTTGGATACTACAGACAGACATGTGTGAAGGAAATAAATAAATAACATACTTATACCACGAGACAGCTCCAGACTTCGACACCTTTCCTTCTGATGGAGGCCATGGGGAAGCTGGGCAAGTGGAACGGTAAACCTCCTGATTTCTTTTGGAGGTTATCTGTCCGTTTCCCCAGGCTTATTCTTTCAGAAACTGGGGGGTGGGGGGGGGGTGTTGTTTAAAATAGAACAACTCCTCAGGGGGAAAAAAAGCAGGAAAATTAAATAGCCTTCATCCTATATGCCGACTGTCACTACTTTGCACGGATATTTATCAGAGGCTGCCCTCTTTCAGCCTCGCGCCGTACATACTGAACATGGAAAAACATGGCCCAACACCGAGACTTGGCAAAGGAATCTCAGAACATCAGTTCCTTGTCACGCATCCCTGGAGGCTCGTGGTCACCGCATGACTGTCCAGCTTTCTGCTGTGCCACCTCAGCCTTCACAGGCGAAGCCCAGTTCCTGGGGCCCCAAACGCAGCAGCACCTCCGGGCAGGGCAGTGCGGATGCTCTGGAGACCCACCCAGGTGCCTTCAGTCTAAGAATGTGCCTCCTAGAGCAAACCCACAGAAAGGACCAACAAGGAGCTATTTCCTTCACAAAAGAGGTGCCTTTATTTAAAAGGTAGGAGAACTGAGACTTGGAGAAGTAAAGGAATTTCACCAATTGAACACAGAAGAGGTAGAGTCAAGGGTGGTATTTTCTTTTGTACTGTGTTTACAATGGATTTGATGTAAGGAAAGGGGACCAGCGCAGGCAGTTGGGCAAGGGTCCTTGAATAGGCAGCGTGTGGCACCCTGAATGGGGGGCAGGTAAAGGTGACATGCTCACCAAACAGGGCACACTTGAGCACATGGAAGGGGCTCAGGTCTGAAGCGGGAGGGCTGGGTCTGAGCCCCAGTCGAGTCACCGATGGGCTGTGGGATGGAGGTGAGTCACAGGACCTCTTTGCTTTTTGTGTCTCCTCTCCCAGGATGGCGATCATTAATCAACGCCAGGCTTGCCTTCTCCCCTGGGATCACTGCGGACGTTGAACGAACCTCAAAGTCACTGGAAACTAGCAGCATCGACCCAGGAGCCAGGTAACCCTCGTACGTACATACGTATGAAGAAAGGAGCCACCCGGAAACTTACCTGCACCAACCTTGCTCAAACTCAATCTATTTCCTCTTGCTAAGAAGGGAGTCGGGTGGAACGCGAAAGATTTTGTAACTCCGGGTGGTCACGCAGCTCTTGCAGCAAGTGCATTGCTGTTCTGAGGACGCGTGATTCACTCTGTCACAGTCAGCTGTCTCTTGGTGCCCAAGGACAGTCACACAGGCCCTACGCCTGTTGCTTCATGTTGACCAGACCCTCATAAGGTGTTGGCAGTGCCCGGAACACTGAGCACATCGTGAACAGACAAAAGGAACCGCCACTGCACAGGACAACAGTTGCGGCCACATGTGAGAGTCGAGAGAAGTGGCCGCACTGGACAAGAGCTGCTAATGCTCCTCCTCGTGTGCCCCTGGCGACCCAGGTCCGCGCTGCAGGGTGGAGCCCACCCTGAGGCCAGCTGTCCCCTGCCCTCTCTCCCATTTCCTATCCTTGACATTCATCTATTCCAGAAGCGAACAAGCCCTTCAAACTCTGACCAGAAAAAAACTTCATACCGGGGTGATGAACGAATACAGGGCTGATCAGAACAAACAAACAAAAAGCCACGTAGCACCTAGAAAGCTCTGGACGGCTTCACCCGGCTTGCTGGAAAAGCCAGCACTGGGAAACGCACTTTACAGAGCAAGCTAGCGGGACAGGTGATTGTCCAGCACATAGTACAACTAGGCTCAACCCCCGAGTGTGTGCCGGAACCAGCCGGAGTGCATGAGAAAACGCAGAAGCCCCGAGCGTCCAAGTCAGATGCCGTGCCAACGCTGCTCCAGAGGCAACTCCTGAAAAATCACTGTCACCGCTAGTGGACCAGAACGACCCGGACCGGCCTTCTCGCTCGGGCAACTTCAGACCCTGGTTCACCTCCCTCCTTAACGAAACCGCTGATGAGAATTTAACGGCCACCCCTGCCTTCTGCCCTCCCCTGTCCCTTTCACACACCCCTGCTGCTGCGATGAGGACAATCATCCGGCATTCCAGGGAAATGTCTGCCAGGCCCGAGTCCAGGGCTCACCTGTGTACCAGATGGTTTTACCAAAGGGGTGAGTTACGCTGCAGACCAGGGACAGGGAGATGCAGGAGCAGCGCTCAGGGACGCCCAGACCCAGGTCTCTGAGCTGCTGTGCGGTCTCTCCATCCTCAGTGACGAGAACGTGCCACTGGGACGGTGCCAGTGAAATGCTGTGGCCTGGTTTTCTCCTCACCCACGTTTCCGATGCGGTGATTCCCACCCCTCCACCCCTGCTCATACCATGGCACCAAACGGCTGCCAGGTCACCCTCACCAGCAACCTAAAGCCAGGAAAGTGGCCAGTCGCCACAAATACCCACCCCAGGATCTCTGACCTGGAAGGGACGGCAAAAATATCTCTGTCCTTCCCAAAGCTGATTATATTATACAAGTCACTGACAGCAGGAGTCGTTGCTACAATAGCATTGTTTCAGTTTGATGGGGGGTTAGCAGAAGTTCCTACAGAGAGCGCTTGCCAAAAATGTAAACACTGATAAGGACCCAGCCCCCAGTCTCTTCTGTGGTTCAAACGGGAGAAGATGGCAAATATTCACCCCATGCCAGTGTCACCTTTTCTGGCGATGGGACAGAAAAGGTGACATTCATTTAGGGCTGCAGTTGTGGACCTGAAACCCAAGTTCAGGCTAAATAAGGAAAAAAGAATGAGGAGTGATTCATTCATGGCATTTTGGTAAATATATACCACGCATGTGTTTGCAAATACCTGGAGTTGAAGCCAATTTTGTGCACACATAAAGGCAGATTTAGGGAAACAAAAGTGACTTTCCCGCTCATTGAAAAAAAAAAAAATCCGACTAGCTCTTTCTCACGTGCTACACGGTACTATGGTCCCCAGGCTCTGGGGGCCTGGTGTGTTGTGAACCCACGAAGTCAAGTCAAACAACACTCTCCGAAGCAGTAACACCAATCTCCACCTACCCGCAAATTTTAAGCTATGTCAGCTACATATACCACACTCAGGATATGGGCCACAAGCCCTGAGAGCTGTACTCTGAAAGTCCCGGAGCAGAGTTCAGGGCAGGGGACAGCATGGCTGGGGCCTCAAAGACACTGATTAAATACTCGGCCCTCTGCCTAGCCCCAAAAGTCCACCCAATTGCATGCACGCACGAGGCCACGCCAGGGCTACCTCACACCCAACAACTTCGGTGGTCCCCGTCCTCACCTGTTTTCCAGGAGCGTCATGCACACCACCTCTCGCACCCCGGGGTTGTTGGCCTTCTCCACGGAGCAGCCCTGCAAGTTCCAGGTGGCCAGCCTCAGCACCGGCCGCCCGTCCCTTGTGCCTCCAAAGGCCTCCACCGAAGGCCGCGTGGAGATCATCTGCGTGGGCCCACCGGGCGGCAGGTCCAGGTCCTCGCTCTGCAGGCTCAGCGAGGTGGGGCTGGGGTGGGGCTTAGCAATGAAGGTCAGACCCCCGTTGGTGTGGGTGGACGGGGGCCTGGACCGCTCGGCCACCACCAGGGGCCGAATTCTGTCCAGGAAGGCGGCGCTGATACTGCCCGTCCTCCCCAGGTCCTCGACGCTGCGGAAGGGCCCGTGCTCCCGGCGGTAGTCCACGATGCCCACAGCCATCTTCTCCGTGAGTCCTCGGATGCTCATGAGCTGAGCCGGGGTGGCCGTGTTGATGTTGACTCGCGGGGTGAGAGGCCCGGTGGTGGCCAGGTGGTGAGGCTGCTGCTCGGCCAGCAGGTCCCTCCGCGACGGGCTGGGGGAGTGCTGCGCGGAGCTGCCCTTGCTGCTCACGCAGATCTCGAACTTGACCTGCTCTAGCTTGGTGGCGCCCACGCCGGTGACCAGGGCCAGGTCCTCCACCTTCTTGAAGCCCCCGATGTACTCGCGGTACTCGACGATGCTGCGGGCCACCGCGCGGGTCACGCCGGGCAGGGTCATCAGCTCCTCCTCCGTGGCCGTGTTGATGTTCAGCCGCTCCTGGTTCACCAGGATGTTGCTGAAGTTGCAGGCCGCGCTGAACTTGCGACTATGCGACAGGTCCGAGGGGTCGCGGGGAATGGAGCGGTGGCAGCCCAGGGTGCTTCCCATGACCGGCCCACACCAGGGCCCCAGGAAGGCCTCCCCGCCGCAGAAGAACTCTGCCTAGGAAGGAAGCCCAGTGGACCCTACAGGCACAGAAAAGCGTCCAAAAGTGCCTTTCACCTCGCCACCTGGAAAACACATGACAAAACACACCAATCAGTTGAACCAGTGGGTCCATGTGCATTAGCGCTCTCTACCTAGAGCTGGAGTTCCCAACCAGGAGTCCCGGGCTGGCGGCTGGTGTTGGCCCCTGAAGGCACCGAGAGGTGGCCCCTGAAGGCACCGAGGGGTGGCCCCTGCGGATTTTCCTCCGGGAGGGTCCAGTTTTATCCCATTGCGACCCGAAGAGGCTTTACGTGGCTTCTCTGGGAGACAGACCTGCCCCCACCAGCCCACACCCCTGTTCCTGCCGAAAACCCGTCCTCACTGCAGGCACGGAGGAGGGCACCAGGCACAGAGGAGGACACCGGGCACGGAGGTGTGCACCGGGCACGGAGGGGGGCACCAGGCACGGAGGGGGGCACCAGGCATGGAGGAGGGCACCGGACACTGAAGGGGGCACCGGGCACAGAGGTGTGCACCGGACACTGAGGGGGGCACCAAGCACGGTGCTGTGCACCGGGCACGGAGGGGTGCACAGGGCACGGAGGTGTGCACCGGGCTCGGAAGGGTGCACTGGGCACGGAGGACGGCACCGGGCACGGAGGGGGGCACCGGGCACGGAGGGGGGCACCGGGCACGGAGGTGTGCACCGGGCACGGAGGACGGCACCGGGCACGGAGGGGTGCACCTGGCACGGAGGGGGGCACCGGTCACGGAGGGGTGCAAGGGGCACGGAGGAGGGCACCGGGCACGGAGGAGGGCACCGGGCACGGAGGAGGGCACGGGCTCCCACCAGCCCCGCCGTGTTCCCCGCGCCCCACCTCTCGGCCGCTCCCCCGGCGTCCGTCTTCCACCTGCGGCTCCGAAGCCGGAGCCCAGCCTCGAACAGCGCTGGGGCCCTGCCTCCAGCCCCGGCGCCCGCGCGGTTGCGGGTTGGGGCCGGGCCACCGGATCCCTCCCGCGCCGCTTCGCCCCGGCTCCCTCTGCGGGAGAAACTCTCCGAGCTGCTCTCCCAGAGCCGACAGCGCTGCGGGGCTGCGGGGCGGCGACACCCTCGGCGAAACCCGACCGGCGGCTGCACCAGGGCTGGCGGCGTCGCCGCAGTTGCGTTGATCCCGGCAAAAAGTCCCGCGCTCGCTCCGCTCGGACGCGGGATCCACTAGAACCGCATCCAGTGCCCAGCACCAGCGCCCGGTCCCGATCGCCGTCCGTGTCAAAGCCCAAGTCCGGGCCGCGCCGCCCGCGCCTCCGCCGGCACCACGGCCACGCCTCCTCCTGCGCGGCAACTCCCCCGGGCTCGGGAGGGCACGTGGGGGCGGGGCCGAGCGCAGGGCCCGCGCCTGGGAGGGCGGGACCCGAGAGCGCGGGGCGGGGCTCCGGAGCGCGGGAGGCGGGGCTCTGGGCTGGGGGCGGGGCCACGGAGCACGGGGCGGGCCTGAGCGCGTGAGGGTGGAGATAGAGCCCGTCGGCTTGGAGGCGGGGCTACGGCGGGATGGGGCGGGCCTTGGGGGTGCAGAGGCGGGGTTTAGGGGCTGAGGGGGCGGGGCGAGTGGGGACGGGCTGCCTCGAGTCGCAGGGGAACGGTGGTGACGTGCGGGGGTCCTGATTTGGGGCTGCTGCTCAGGACCGGGGCTGGCTGCGCCGGGTGGGCTGTTTGGTCTCTCCTGAGGCTGCTTTTCGAAGAGCGGAGCCCCACCGAGCAGAGGGGCGCCCAGGGACTGTCACCACCTGGCCTCCGGTGAGACTGGTCCGTTTGGGGGGCTTGCGTCAGGGACCCCGCTCATTTCAGTCAAATCTGAGAACTTTCTCGGGGGGCTGGATGAGATCTGTTTAACTTCTGACCCACTTTCGGCCTCCTTCTCCGCCGGAGCGTTACCGCCTTAGAGCGCCCACACGGGTCCCCTGACAACGCTAGTGCATCACGCTAGGGATGTATTCGCACAGGCCGCTTATGGCGTTGCTCATTTGCACACTTCGCGCTGAGCGAACATGGATGTTTCTTTAAGCATTAAATGTAGTCGTTAAGAAGGAAGGAAATGCAAGTTGGAAATGACAATTTAGTTAAAGATGAAAGATTCTGCCCTGGCTGGTGTGGCTCAGTGGATTGAGCACCGGCGTGAGAACACAAGGGTCGCTGGTTCGATTCCCAGTCAGGGCACATATGCAGGTTGCAAGCAGGTCTCCAGCCAGGTCTCCAGGTGGAGGTAGGTGAAAGGCAACCATACATGGATGTCTCTCTCCCTCTCTTCCTCCCTCCCTTTCCCTCTCTCTAAAAATAATGATTGTAATCTTGGGGAAAAAAGATTCTGCTGCATTACAGTGGATACACAAAGCTAGGGTATTGGATTAAACAAACTATGTGGTGACACTGTTAAATACTTTAACCCAGGTCATTCAGTGTTTTCTGAAGTTTCATCCCCAACCAAAGTGACCAGTGCTTCAGCTTTCAGGTGCGGTCCCAGGGCAAAGTCAGCAAAAGCAGTAACTTAGGAAAAACAGGTGTGAAATGAGAGGCAGCCAAGGCTTAGTAAAATGCTATTGCCTTGAATAACAACAGCCCCCTACTGTGCTCACTTGTCAGGACTCTTCATTGCCAATGATAGAAATCCACATCAAACTAGCCTAGATAAAGAAGCGTTAAGGAGCAGACCCTCCTCCCTCAACCGTGGCTGCACCCAACTCCAATGATGTCATCAGGACTTGGCCTGACTCCCTTCATCTATCAACTTCCACTTGCCCCGTCCCCAGTCCACATTATAGTGTGCCCCTCCCTTCCTCCTATAACCTTGTTGGAGTAAGAAGAGAAATTGTTTAAGAAAAGCAGAAAAACCCCTTGTAGAGGAGAGCAAAGGCTTTGTGGAGCAGAGAGCCTGGCTGGGCCTTTGTGGCTGCGGATGGACAACCTGGGGTCATGGCTAGCTGGACTAGAACTAGAGAAACCACACACTTTAACTCCAAACCAAGACACTTTGGAGGGTAAGGAGGCCACTGTTAACTTCACTGGCACAGCAGGTATCATCTGGTCTTATTCCCTGTAAACCTAAGCACATGTTCCCCTTGGTAGACATGAAGCCACTAGGTAGCGAAACTGTTGGGTGTAAAGAATAAACAAAACCCTAAGTTTGAAATGGCTGGTCATAGCAAGTGTTGGTGTGAGGACATGAGCAACTGTCCCACTCCCAGTCATGCCTTGCTTGCTGGCGGGAGTGTAAGATGGTACAGTTTTGTGGTTCTTAAAAAGTTATATAGTCATCATACAACCCAAGTACTCTATTCCTAGATACTTACCAGCAAAAGCAAAGTATGAAATCTTAGAAGCTTTACCTGTTATAGCTGAAACCCTGAAACAACCCAAATCTACCAGGTGAGAATGGATAAACCAATGTGGCAGACCTGCATGATGGAACATAACTGAGTGATAAAGACAAACTTTTAATGCATGCAATCATGAAGAATCTCAAAATCATACTGAATAAAAGAAGCCAGACCATAAAAAAAAAGAGAGAGAGAGAGAAAGGCCATGTTGTGTGATGCCTTTTATTCAGCACTCTAGAAAATCCAAGTTAATGTCAGAAAGAAAAAGATCAGCAGCTGTTTGGGGAGGTGATGGAGGGAGGAATGGATGAAAAAGAACCCAGGAAACTTTGGGGGTGGTGATGAAAATGTTTGCAAGGTCCTGGCTTCATGGGTATGTGTATGTCAACACTGATAGACTTGTACACTTTAAGTATGGGCAGTTTAGTGCGCTTCAATTTATTTCAACAAAGTTGGGAAAAATCTTCAAAAATAAGGAGTGCTCTTGGAACTTAAAAAAGCGGGGGGAGGGGCCTTATTTTGGGGAGGAGTGGTGACCCAGGGTGGAGAAGAAGGGATTAACAGGGAGCAAAGGCTGCCACCCAAGAACTGGAGCGCTGAGCTAACAGGACAGAAAGAAGCCCAGCAAACATCCCCCAGGTATGGTTGGGGTCCCAGCCCACAGGGTACCGGGAGTGAGAATTCAGTGCCATTGTTTTAGGACAACTCAGTGCCATTGTTTTAGGACAACACGTACTGAAGGGGTTGCCTCACGTATTTAGCATACAGATGTGATCCCTTGGTGTTGGGTGGCCAGTGAGATAAGCCAATGCCACAGCTTCAAATGTGGTCTCGTTTATAACTCATCGACATTTGTCCCATTCTTGGGATGATCTCACCAGGCTTCGATACTCCCCAGGGAAAGTGATTTGGGTTGTTTGGTTTTATGGTTTTTTCCAGTTGGGTCATGAGAATTTTGTGCTCATTCAGGGTCCTTCCCTTGTAAAGTGGTAGATGAGTATGTTGTCATAACTACAGCAAGAAAGCAGGTTTTCCATGCGAATGCAGAAGGGAATACTGAGTATTATATGTTCTGCCCCCGCAATTTTTTAAAAATGAGAAAAAGAAGAGTAAAATATTAAAGTGAGAAAAATTTGAAAAGAATACAAAAAAGAAAAAAAATGAAGAACAGGCAGAAATAAAGTAAACTAAGAACAACAAAAGAAGAAAAAGTAATTCCTTTAAGAGAGATAGGCCTATTCAATTCGTCCGTTGCGTATGCTTTTTATTTTTCAAAATGAAGTTTTTAAAGCTAATTAGTCAAAACATTTCCACGACATAAACTAAATACAAAAGAGTGTGGAAAAACACACTTAGGTCCTCTCTGTCTGTTTGCAGATGTGGAGCCCATTTGCCAAGGAGCCTCTGCGGAGGCAGATGGAAGGACCTGTTTCTTCTGGTTAGATTCATGGAAAGTGAGGCAGGAACAGCTCCCAGGCATCCTTACCTGCAACCTGCATCTGTTTGGGTTTCTCTGAGGGACGGAGCATCAGCCCCACAATAGAACCCAACACCAGTTCAAAACAGCAGACCCTTCCACTGACCACATCCAGGGAGCCCCAGGTGCTGTTTGCCCTTCCACTGACCACATCCAAGGAGCCCCAGGTGCTGTTTGTCCTTCCGTCAGCAAACTTGGCCTTCTCTCAGGGAAGTGGAATAAAGCTTGCGCAGGACCAGTTGGGTTTTCTTCGCATCAAATTCCTCCTTCAAAGTTCAAAGTCTACCGACTGGTACTTGGTTTCATTTAGTAGCTGACAACTAAGGCCTTTGTCATTCCCCTGACATGCTAAATGCCTTTCCAATTGGTACCTTATTTTAAACATTTTCTTCTATTGTACTTTTTTTTCTCATTACCATCTAGCCTCCTTATACCCTCTTCCACCTCCCCCGACCCCCTCTTCCCTGCCGTCAGCACACTGTTCTTTCCGAGCGTTTGACTGGAGGTTGGTGGAGCCAAGTCCCAAAAGAGTGAAGTGGCTTCCTGTTCAGTCCCAAGTGGTGAGTATTTGCCCTCAGAGGCCCTGGTGGGCCCCCGGCTCCCAGAATTATTATTATTACGGACACTAACATTCATTAATCTTTAACAGTAATGCGATGATCTCCATTATGACACTTAGCAACTCTAGCTCATTTCCTCTTAAAAGCAGCATTTCCAGTTAGCCTCAGACTTTTTTTTTTTTTTTTTTTTGCAGAACAGTTTATCCTTTGTTTATCAAATTTGAGGTTCATGAAACAGTCTTCTTGGTAAAGCCCTGTGACTTTGGTTCCTGGAGACCTCTCTTAGCACAGAATACTCTAGAGGCAGGAGAGGATTGAGGCTACTATTCCTACTTGAAGGTAAATCAAGTCAGGGCCCTTGAACCCTGCACTGCCAGGGGTGGGGGAGGAGGGTCCTTCCCCAGGCTACCTACTGGCTGCAGCTGGTGGGGGGAGGGGAAGGGAGAGGTTTTGATACACCTGCAAACAGCAGGTGGCTCTCACCTGGCCTGCCTCCCCCTTCAGGCGCCCCTGGCAGGCACCGGGTCCCCACTGTCAACACCGTGCCAGGTTCAGCCCCGTGATGCACTTTTCTGCTTCTCACCTTTTCCTGCTTTTGACCATTGCCACTGATGTCTCTTTAGAGCACATTTCTCCTAAATAGTGGAAAAGGAAGGCCTGATAAGTCTGGTCCATTTCCAGGGCTAGTTGCCCTTGAGAAAAACCCTCCAAGGTCTTAAAGAGCAGATCCCCCAAAGCGAGGTCCAGGAGGGGGTGAGTTAGAGGAATTTAGGAGACAGAGAATTACAGAAAATTTGATTATCCCCACCAAACCGCTTACCTCTTAGCTATCACCCCCAACTCCTCTCTTTCCTACCCTTTTCCCAGCCCTAAGCAATTGCTAATCAACTTTCTGCGTCTCTAGGTTTCTGGACCTTTCAGAGAAACGGAATCTGACACCACGGCCTTTTGTGGCCGGCGGCTCTCACCCAGCATGGCGTTTCCCGGGCACATCCATGTTGCAGCGGTGCCAGAACTTCACCCCTTTTCTTGGGTGGGGTCCGCTGTGTGAGAGGCCACAGTGGCCTATCCATTCATCAGTTCATGGGCACTTGGATTCTTTCTACCTCCTGGTTATTATGAATAAGGCTGCTGTGAACATTCATGCTTTGGTGCAGTTATTTGCTTCATTCCTCCCGGGTACAGGCCAAGGAGTGGCACTGCTGGGTCAAATGGTGGCTGCGAGGCTAACTTATTGGGGAACTGCAGGCTGTTCATGAGTGGCTGCCCTGCACCCCCGGTTACACCCCCGGCAGGGTGTGAGGGTTCTTATTCCCCTGGACCCTCCAAGGCTCCTCGGGTCTCTTTTTTGCCTCTAGCCGTCCTGGCAGTGTGACGGTGGTACCGTGTAGCGGGTGTGATTTGCATCTCCCTGACGGTGAATAAGGCCGAGCATCCTTCCTGTGTGTCCCCTTTGGTGTTCTGCTTACTGTTTATGACTATCTGATTCTATTTTATCTCCTTTGTGGCTTATTTGTTGTAAATCTTGTATCATTCATTGAGTGGTTTTACTTTTTCCATTTTTAAAATGATGTTTATTGATTTGAGAGAGAGAGGGAGAGAGAAAGAGAAACATCCATGTGAAAGAGAAACATTGATTGGTTTCCTCCCGTATGCTCCCCAATCAGGGATTAAACCCGCAACCTAGATATGTGCCCTGACCGGGAATTGAACCCGTGACCTTTGGGTGTATGGAACGACACTCCAATCAACTGAGCCACCCAACCAGGGCATTCGTGTTATCTTAGGATTTATAGGGTCACATTCTTAACTTTGCACTGTCTACCTTCATGTGATACTGGCACCACTTCACGTATATCCAAGATAAAACGTTCATTTCCCTGCTCCCTTTTTGTGCTGTCATCTGATTAAATTAAAGCTCTCCTCTGTGGGGGTTACCTACACTCAGTTACCCTGAGACGATGGGACGTGGCACGGGAAGCTGGAAAAGAGAAAGTAAGTGGGGTCATTGCCCAGCACTGCGCATTGTTCCCGGGGTGCAGGCCTGGCCCAGCTGCCGGGACCACCGGAGAGAACACACAGGGGGGCCTGGACTCACAGACAGGGAAGAGCAGAGACGACCTCGGAAGGGTAGATCCTTAGGAATCCCTTTGCCAGGTTCCTGAGCCTCCCAGGGTCCCCCTGGCTGCGCTCCTGAGTATCCACGCCCCAGGTTGGGTTCATGACTAATAAGTTTGTCAGTTGCAGGGATTACATGGGAATAGGGTGGGGCAGCAGGGAGCCCTGGGCTGGGTGGCAAGAGACCTGAGCTCCGATACCAGCTCCCCCACTTACAGGTGCATAACTCAGGGACAAGGCACTAATTTTCCTGAGCCTCCTACGAAATGGGGATTAAAAAGCCTTATAATATTGTCCAAATGGCCAAGTGAGGGGATGTAGGTAAAAGTGTCAGCCTGTGACATGACAGGCACCCCATTCATACGTGTATCCTGCTGTCTCCATTGGCCAATCCTATTTTTACACTCTGCATGATTCTCAGGAACTCCTGATTCTTAGATCCCACTTCCTCTTCATACGCTGAAAATCCTAGTAAGATCAAGTACTTTCCTGGGACTGTCATAAACACCCTACTTTTCCCCAGGTGGAGCCTCCCCTGGTGGGGTTGACTCCGTGTCAGGACATCATGCACCTGGTTCCCGAAGCTTGTTATCAATCCCATGTGGGTGGGCAGCGTTCCTCACACCCGGCACTGTGTGTCTTGGGCCAGGTCGTTCCTGGCTCTGCGGGGCTGTCTTGCAAATTATAGGATGTTTAACAACATCTCTGGCCTCCACCCGCCATAGGCCAATAGCACCCCCTCGGCGGTGAAAACCAAAAATAGCTGCTGAAATTGCCACGTGTCCTCTGGGGACCACCCACCCTCCCACCCCAGGATGGGGTGGTTTCTTTTCCGTCTACCTGCGAGGAGGCCAGGACTACAGCTGCCGGGGTCTGGGGCAGAGTTCTAAAGAGCCCAACTGGCCCGAAGCCCCGACCGAGTTACACTGACAAAAGAATGGACTCTCCTCTGCAAATACAGCCTCCAAAGCCCGTGACATCCTGGCCCTACGCTCTGCCTTTTGTGCTGAAGAAGCCTGGACTCCGGACTCTTCTCTCTGAAAACCGAGAGAAGGCCCTGACAAGAGAGTGGCAAGTAGTCATTGCGCACAGGCGGGGCTCAGAGAGCCCAGGGTGACCCTGGCTGGCAGGGCTCAGTGGGTTGGGCGTCGTCCTGCAGATGAAAGGACACCAGCCTGGTCCCCAGTCAGGGCACAGGCCTGCGTTGCAGGTGGGCCCCCAGGTCAGGGCATGTGCAGCAACCGACCAGAGTTTCTTCCTCAAAAAGATGTTTCCCTCCCTCTTTGTCTCCCTCCCTTCCCCTCTCCCTGGAAATAAAATGATGGGCCCCTAATCCAATATAACTGCTGCTCCTACAACCGCAGGAAAGCTGGGACACAGACGCAGAGGGAACACGGCCACGTGAAAACGGAGGCAGAGGTTGGAAGGACGCAGCCGCCAGCTGGGAACGCAGGGCGCTTCCGGGAGCTGGAAGGGTCGGGAAGGGTCCTCCCCTGGAAGCTGGGTAGGGACACAGCACCGTTAACACCTCAATTTCAGACCCGCAGCCTCCAGAAAGGGAGGGAGTACATTTCCATCGTTTAACCCAGGAAAGCACTACAGGCGAGAACTCCCCAGGTGCTGGGCAGCCCCATGCACCCCAAATATCGATCGGACGGTGCTCCTTGCTCCCCAGTTATAATACCTGGCCATTAATTAAGGTTGCAAAAGGTATTTAACGTTCCTACCATCAGCTCACAAGTTAGATGGTGCCACCCACACATTACGTGACGGAGATAAGGATCTGGCAGGGAAATGACAACACAGGGCCTTTTTGGACAGCAGTTGCCACGGGGAAGCCTTGGCAGGGTTTGTCGGGGGCAGTGGCATGCAGCGACAGCGCCTTATCTTTCTTGGTAACAGGAGGTGCCGCCTCGTCCCGAGATAAGGGGCAGCCACTTCGTAGAAGCTGACTCAGTGGCCTTGGTTACCTGCCGGACACAAATACACAGACAGAGGTAAGTGAACCCCAGGCAACCGCAGAAATGAACAATCGGCAGGAAATGAAAAGAGCCGGTGGCCGTCATTGAAATCTCAAATCGAAAGCCATGTATTCCGGGGGAGAAAGCAGCTGGCAGCCGCGTCTCACCTATCAGCTGAGCTTCTTGGAGGCTGAATTGGCCCTGAGAAGTCAGGGGCGTCCCATGCCCCAGCGTCGGGTCCCCGTCTAAGGGACTGTGGACAAGCAAGTCTGGGAAGCGTTCTGGACTTTACTGTCCCTTCGGGAAGCTCATTAGGTTCTTTAACCTGTTAAAGACGTTGAGAACTTTTGCCAGATGCAGCGGAACGCGCTTTGGGGCACTGATGTTCTCTGGGCCATTTAGTTTGCAGAATTGGAGGCTGAGACCCGGAGAAATTAGACGCTTTTGCAAAGGCCACGTAGCTAGAAAGTGACCTTGGGTGACTCAATTCCAGTCCCCTGTGTATGGTTCCATGTTCCCATTAATTGGTTTATTAATAAGCATTTGAGTGGTACCATGTGGTGGTGCGGGGAAGTAAAAATGAACAAGGCAGGCCTTGCCTTGCGTGTAATGTGCTATTTTTGGAATATATGGGCGACAAAAAATAACAGGATGGAAAGGTTGTGGGGATGCAGTGGGAGGGAGCTGTTGACTTTGGGGTGAAAATAGAACCAGCGGGTCTTGACACTTCACATTATCAGGGGACCCGTGGTCCCTGCCCCCCACAGCCTGTGCTGAGAGGTGATAGCCAAACCCTGCCCCCTGGCCGGGTCAGGGGACCAGCCCACAAGTACCGGCTGCTTACACACACCTGCTTCCCCAGGGGGGTGAGCCATCTGATGCCTTCACAGGCAAACTGGGGCTAGGAACGGGCAAGCTGATGAGGGTAGAAAGTGTGAGGAAAGGGAGTAGGGGAGGGAGAGTCCCGCAGGGTCACGGGCAAGGCAGGGGGGCCAGGAAGCAGCCCCATGGCCCGTGGGCACTGTGAGGCCAGGGCAGAGTGCAGCCCAGGAGCCCCCAGAGGCCGGCTGGCCTCCAAACTGCCACCCCTGCCCCAGGCACCGGGAGGCCCTGCTCCCTTGCTGCCCCCACCTGCCCTACCTGAGCCAGCCTGATAGGACCCTAATCTTGGTTAGTGAAAGTGCCTAACTCCTTTTTGAAAATCGTGGTCAAGTGCGTACCATACAATGTGCCATTTTAACCATTGTTAAGTCTACGGTTCAGTGACATTAGCACATTCACGCTGTTGTGCGGCTGTCACCATCATCTGTCTCCAGATCTTTGTTTTGTTTAATCTTCCAAAACGGAAACTCTGTCTCCATTAAACTAACTCCCCATCCCTGCCCCCCAGGCCCTGGCAACCTCTATTCCACTTTCTGCGCATTTGACTAGTCTAAGTGCCTCATATAAGAGAAATTAGGGCTTGTCCATTTGTGACCGGCTTGTTTCATTTAGCACAACGTCCCCGCGGTGCATCCATGCAACACCCAGCGTCAGAATGTCCTTCCTAAGGCGGAGTAATGTTCCGCTGCACATACAAAATCATAGGTCGCTTATCCACTCATCCATAGATGGGCGCCGAGATGGCTCTCCCTTCTGGGCTATTTGGATGATGCTGTTACGATCATGGCTGTACAATGACCTCTTTGAGACCTTTCTTCAATTTTTTACGGGGTCAAGACATGGGCCAGGGGTGCAGGGAGAAATAGGGAGGTGCCTAGGATTGAGATGCGTACTCAACTGAGATCCGAGGAAGTGGGGTGATGAGGAAGGAGCTCTTCCTCTGGGATTCGTCCTGGTGCCGAGATGTGGGGGTCAGGCCTCCCAGCCCACACCACAGGGAGCCCCTCTGGATGCAGACACTTGCAGTGCCCACACTCTGGCTTTCCCCTCCCCTGTCCAGGCTTTTCAGACAGGCTTTCTGGAGCACAAACTCCAGGAGGGCCTGCGAGGGTCCTATTCTGGGCCCTCCCCCGTTTCTAGCCCTTGCTGAACGCCTGGCACAAAGACATACTTTAATCAAATGGCATCGGATACGTCGTTAGAACTTTAAAGTGAGTTACATCACTGTGTTCTTTTTTTCCGTCTTCCCCATAAACTTCCACCTCCCTTAGTTTCATTTCCTTTTTTATCACCCAAAGTCCACAGTTTACATGAGGTTTCCCTGTTGGCGTTGCGCCTTCCATGGGTTTTTGGCCGACGTGTGGTGACAGGTACCCACCATTACAGTGTTATAAGAGAATAGTTCCCCTGCCCGGAGCATCCCCTGTGCTCCACCTGGCCCTCCTCCCCCAGCCCCAGTGCCCGCCAACCCCTGATCTCTTCACTGTCTCCATAGCTCTGTCTTTTCCGCTGTGTCGTAGGGTTGGACTCGTGCCGTAGGCAGCTTCCGGTGGGCCTCGTTCACTTAGTAACATGCGCTCCAGGTTCCTCCCTGTCTTCTCCTGCCTTGGAAGCCCATTTCTTTTCCGCATCAAATAGTCTTCCCTGGTCTGGACGGACCACCATTTGCTTTTCTAGCCACCGACTGAAGGACATCTTGGCTTCTCCCAAGTTTGGGCCATTATGCATAAAGCTGCATAAACATCCGTGTGCAGGTGTTTATGTGGACACAAGTTTCCAACCGCTTTGAGGACATACCAAGGAGCGTGACCGCCGGATTGTATGGTAAGGGTGTGCTTACTTCTGTCGGAAACCACCAAGCTGCCTTCCAAAGTACCTGTCCCTTCAGCACTCCCACCAGCTACACATCAGGTTCCCTGTCACCCCCCATCCTCACCAGCACCTGGCGTGGCTCTGGATTTGGGCCATTGAACAGGTGTGAGGTGGTATCTTATTATTGTTTTACTTTTCAATTTTCTAATGACCTATGTGATATTGAGCATTTTTGCCTGTGTTTATTTGCCATCTGCATATATATTCTTTGGTGAGGTGTCTGTTCATTACTTTGCTCATTCTTTAAAGGGAGGGGTTGCTATTGTTGAGTTTTAAGAATTCTTTGTATGTTTTGGATAACAGTCCCTTATCAGCTATGTCTTTTGCAAATAGTTCCTCCCAATGCATGACTTGTCTTTTGAGTCCCTTGACCTCCTTAGTTGTAAAACAGCAATAAAACCAACAGAAAGCCCCTTGTACATGGAGGATCTTATCCAATGGAGCCCATTAAAATCACATATAGGTTTGGGTCCCACTCCTGCGATTCCTGTTCTATAGGTTTGACATGAGGCCCAAGAAGTTACACCTTTATTTTTATTTATTTTTATAGATTCTATTCATTATTTTTAGAGAGAGGGGAAGGTAGAAAGGAAGAAAGGGAGAGAAACATCAACTATGGTTGCCCTTCACCTGCCTCCAGCTACAGACCTGGCTGGAGACCTGGCTTGCGACCTAATTATGTGCCCTCGCTGGGGATTTGAACCAGCGACCCTTGGTTCGCAGGTCGGTGCTCAATCCACTGAGCCACCCTAGCCAGTGTCCGAAGTTATACCTTTAAAAAGCCTCCCTAGTGGTTATGGTCAACAACTCTGTTGAGAATCATGGCATTGAAAACAGAATTTCAGACCACTAAGAGATGGGAGGTTAGTTCCCTCATGAGGTCTTGCAGGTACTGACTACTTGGCCTTCCTTCCTGCCCTGTCCTCAGCTCCATCTGGAGGTCAGGCGAGGCCCCCACCTCTGTCATTCATTGTTCATTGGACATCTTCGTCTGGCATCTCAAACTTGGCCTCTCCCAAGCTAAACCCATAATAATCTCCATCCCCACCCAGAAATCAGCGCTGCCTCTGATCATCTGACCTTGGAAGGTGGCAATTCCTATCCCCCAGCTGCTTAGGCCACAGCAGATGAAGTCCACCCTGACTTTCCCCCTCAGACGCATGGACTCTATCGGCAATGTCTGAAGGCGTGACCATTCAAACAAATCCAGGATCTGACCACTTTCACCTCCTTTGCTGCCATCACCATGGCAGGTCTCCCTGCCCCGGCCCTGGCCTCTTCCCGTCTATTCTCGGCCCCAAGCCAGAGTCAGCTTAGGAAAACTAAAGTTGGATCAAATCCTCTTCCGCTCACAGCTCTCCGCTGACTTCCATCTCACCCGGAGAACGATCCCAAGTCCTCACAACGGCCTGTGGAGCCTTCACAATCCTTGTCGCCCCTGCTCTACCCCACAGTTTTCACCTGATCATGTCATGAGCCATCGTTTGTGCAGTCATTTTCACCCGGAGGCCCTGCAGGACGTGGCAGGTGCCCGCGGTGTCTCCCAGATGGGGGCACCCAAGAGGTGCCCGTGAACAAACACGTGAAATGTTTGAATAATGACAAATGCTGGAAGGAAAAGAAAAGGTGGCAGAGCTCTGGGATGAGGGCCGCTGCCAACGCGATGGACGGGCCCACCCCGGCCAGAGGCGGGCGAGGAAGTGCAGTGTGTGGATGCGGGAGGAGGGGAGGGCAAAGCCGTGGGCCCAGCAGCCGTGGGACAGGGTCCGTGACAGATTGAAAGAAGGCGGACCCAACCCCGCCCCTTCCTTCTTCTCTGGAAGCCCTGCAGATGCCCCGCCCTGTCCCTTGCAGCTTAGGCCCCTTGTTTGCACAGCTGTCTCCCCGTCACCCACAGGCCAGCGCCTTGGGCCAGGCCCGGGTGTGGCCCACCCTTCCACCCTTGCTCCAGCCACGCCGTTTGGCAAACAGGTGGCGTCAAAGCCCGTGGGCGGCGTTCTGGAGGAACTTGGCTGCCGGTGGTGCCGCAGGGTGCCGGGATGGAGCGGACGGTGTTTTATCTATGTTCCGATTGGGAGCAAATGCTTCTCAGGGAAGAAGAATGCGCAGTAACTCCCAGGAAGGATGTAGGTTGTCCGATCGTGGGAGGCAGGGGTGGGAGCGATCGGAGCGTTGCTGGAAACGGAATGTGACGCCCTTGTTGTGCGTTTCATCAGCTTCAGTTCCAAAGCCGGAACCCGCAGGCACAAGGGCCCCGTGGGCTGAGTGCAGGGAGGCTCCCGGACCTTCTACACCGTGTCCGACTTTGGCCAGAGCCCATTACAGCACCCCTGTGGGTGGACAAGGCAGAACCGCCGGGCGTGTGGCTTTGCCCGCGTGTGACTCAGCAGGAGGAAACCAGCGCAGCCAGGGTGCAGGGAGCACACACCCGGCGGGGCCTGGCACACTGACCAGCTACACGCTCTGCCTGCAGGGCCCGGGCTTCAGCAGGACGCTAGGGCTGTAATTCAGAAAATACGAGACTACGTCAAGGGTTCGGGACCTACAACCCTACCCCCTGACTCATCGACGGGGTTATTTTGTGTCAACAGCCGATCCCCTTGTGGTTTCTCTGTAGGAAGTGGAGCTCCAAGGGTGCGGCTCCGACGTGCTTCAGAAAACCTCCAGTTAGAAGTCACAGAAGGAAGCGTTTATGGAGTGCCGACCCTGGGCCAGGTGCTGCGCTCCACACTTCACCTTCGTTAACTTCCACAGCAAACACAGGAGGGGGGTATCATTATGAACCTCATGTGATAGATCGGGCCCAGGGACACCCACACAGGCTTACAAAGCTGGCCCAGAGCTCTGAGCGAGGGTGTCTCCTGTGTCCCGGAAGTCAAAGGTCTCACGTCCTTGTCAATACCTGGTAAAACTACACCAGGCACTTGGTGCAACTTGAGCCAGTGGGGGTGGAGGCCGAGAACGTGGACTCAGGGCCCTGGCCGGGGAGCTGAGTGTGTTAGAGCACCATCCCCGTGTGCCCGGGTTGCGGGTTCAACTTCGGTCAAGGCACCTACAAGAAGCAGCCAATCAAGGCATGCATCAGTAAGGAGAACAACAAATCTCTCTCCCTCCCTCCCTCTCCCTCTCTCTCTTATCAATAAGTTTAAAGAAATATGTCTTTAAAGAGCGTGGACTTTGGGTTTGTATCCCGACTCCACCCTCGCACTAGCTGTGTGACGTTGGCTGACTTCCCTAACCACTCTGTGCCCCGGCTGTGTCATCTGTTCAATGGAAGAGTAATAACAGTCCTATCCTCTTAGGATTATTGTGCCTTTCCACAGTTGCTGATGTGCGGTGACTTCCACATAGGCCGGTGTTCACAACATTTCAAGTGGACACCAGGAGGCCTTCCCAGGGATCTTTTGGGGGTCCCTCAAAAGCCCCTACCTCTCAGTCTCTTGTATCACCCATGACCAGGGTCCCCATGGATAGGGTGCCAGGTGGTGCTTGTACCTGTGCTAGATGCCCAGGGGAGGGGTACCCCACGCCTGAGAAGCGAATCAGGAGTGACCCTACCGAATGTGGAGAAACCAGGGATGTGCAGGGAAAGGGGGCCCAGGGAGGTGGCAGGTCTCTTGTCTCTGAAGAAGAAAGGGCCCAACGATTCCATGGCTCACGGTGACAGCTGCCTTTTGCTTCCCTCTTCACTTTCCTAGCTCCTTCCGCAGGCACACAGCCCCCCAGCTGCTTTGGGGGAGCCCGCGACTGTTCACAGCAAGAGCAGAGAGAACGGACTGAAATATTCGGAACAGCGGGGAGAAGTTGAGTTGTAATAACTGGCTGACAAGTAAATGCCAGTCGAGTCAATATTTCTTTTTTTTCAAAAATGATTCCTTCCTAGGCCCCGTTTTATCCTGTCTTCCCGTCTGAGCAGGAGAAAGCGGCCTCCTGTCTTTTAGTGAAGCACCTGTGAAAAGTGCAAGTTTTCTGCCGGCAGCCACCATGCTGGAAGCAGACCCGGGAGCCACTGTTCCAAGTGCCTTAGACCCACGGCGCCCCCGAAGGCTGCTCCTTCAAGAAAGCCAGTCCTGCCACCTTTTTAGGGCCAAATGACACGGGTGCTTCTTTCCTTTCTGAGAGTCGCGACTGACTGAGATAGAGGTGGCGTCTGTGGGAAGGACACAGCATGACCGGAGTCACGGAGCTGGGTGGGGACACCCGGGGCATCCGTGTGCCCCAGGGCTCACGTTCCCTCCTCCGTGACGGGCGGGTCTCCCAGGCCTGCTTCCAGCCCCACCCTTTGGGGACTCGAAAAGCAACGTGGCCCCTGGACAGTATCGGCCTCATTTTCCCTCCAATGTCCCCAGCCTTTCACCAGCCTCTGCTGTTCCACCCCACAGCCACCTGACACTCCAGCAGGGAAAGCAGCCTCCTGGGTGGGGGTCCCACAACTCTCAGTGACAGTGCCAGGGCTCACCTTCAGGATGGCCTGTCAGCAAACACAGTGGTGTCTGTATGGACAAGGAGGGGAAGGAGCCGGCCTTTCCAAAGAACCGGGAGTCTCCCCAAGACTGAAGGAGACTGTCCCCTAGACCCCATTTTCCTTATGAGGAAACTGAGGCTCGGAATACCTGCCCCAAGCTCTTCTTGGTGGCAGGACAAAGCGAAACGTGCCTCCTTCCAAAGCCTGGCCTCCCCCTCGCCCCCTACCACGCTGTCACTTAATTCAGAGGAAGAATTTTGCTCCTGGAACTTGGCTTAGTTGGAAAAGTTAGCATTTTTCTTTTCTTTACAGATCTTGGGCCAAAAAAGTTAGGTCTCAAGGGGCCCCGAATGTGAAGTGAATCACTGAGTGTCAGACAAGATAGACTGTTGTCTGGGAGGCGGGGTGGGGGGCAGCCAGAGGGCTGGTGCCTCCTGAGACCCCAGAAACTTCCACAGGTCTCTTCAACTCGTGAAAGTTGAAACTGGGGGTGGTTTCTTTACGGAAGGTGGTGAAGGGCGGAGAGAGCTGAGGTGGGTGGTATGGAAAGAGAACTAAGGAGAAGCCTCCAGAGAAATCCCAGGGAAGGGCGAGCTCACAGGAAGCCGGGGCATCCATCCACTTTTAGGTCACATTTTCCAGGGAGGCCCTGGCTGGGTGGCTCAGTGGGTCGGCCTGCTACGCCCAGGTGGCCAGTCCGCCCCCCGTCAGAGCACAGGCAGGAGTCGGTCGATGAAAGATCAGTAATGGGAACAACAGATCAGTTTCCTCTTTCTCTCACTCCATCACTTTCTCCCTCTAAAAAGCAATAAATAAAATTTTAAAAAAAAATTTTTTTCCCAAAGAGTAGAGGTGGGGATGGGCAACCACCTGGCACCTGATCCCGCTGGTCTGAGGCTGGTGACCCCAGTTAAAACTGTCACCTGGGCCGACGGCCACCTCAACTTGGCTCTTAAGCAGACTTGGGTTGGGAAGATCTTGTCTCTGGTTTCGTGCGTGACAGCCTCGTGGGCCTCACGGGAACACACGCACCCCACCAGGCACACCGGAGGGGCACGTGCACCGAGTTTTCTTGCCGGCAGCAGGGTTTTATGGGGTGGCACTGGAGCGTTAGCCTTAGAATTAGTTGACAGCACCAGCTCGCCACTGACTCGGTGACCCGCAGATGATACATGTGGACGCTGCTGAGGTGGGACCTGCTCTCTAGTGGGACACGAGACCCAGGGAAGCTGCGACAGAGAGAAGGCACCTGGGTGTGGGGCTCACTGGGCATGGGGGTCTCAGGGTGGGGGCTCCCCGGAGACCCTGGCGGGACTGAAGAACAAGAATCACTCACCAGGAGCAGCGACAGAGGCAGAATTTAAACGTGGATGCAAGTTTGAAGTCGGAATCAACTAGAAAAAATAGAAAGGCCCTCACCCCAGGCCAGAGAGAGACATAACCGGTTCCCAAGATCATTGGCAGAGGTGTCTGCTTCCCACATCAGCCTTGTTTTTATGAGTGTTATTGTAACCGATCCTTACCGTTAATGGCCTGCAGCCACCCACTCCCCCGCAGCTTCCTGGCAACCCCAGATCTCTGATCTAATTTTATCCCGGGGAAATTTGGGTTTAGAGAACCCTGTGCAGGAGCCTGGCTTGGTAGGAGGAGGCTGGAGGAAACCGGTCCCTGGAGAGATCCGTGGTGACAGGAAATAGTTCAGGGAGGAGTTCCTATGAGCAGACCCCCCAAAGGCCACTGCATGTCCCAGTGACAGTGCTGGGTGCCACCCCCACCACAGTGTTTACTCAGTTCCAGGGAGCGACACAGGCCTCTGGAATGTGTATCTTATTTTTGTCCTGCCTACGTTTGGCAGGACAAAATGACATGGTCTCTGCCTTCAGAGCACAGGGGACAAATGAGTCTTGTTGGTCAGGGCAGGAATCCTGATGACTTCCTGGGCCCACAAAAGCGTGAGTCCCAGAAGCCTCGCTGGGTGTCCGTCATGCTCTGCCATGTGTGTGTGTGTGCGTTTATGTGGGTGTGTGTTTGCCCAGGGAGCTGTGCTCACAGGGAAAGGAGGCCCAGCCACCACGCTGTGACTCAGGCTCAAGGGTGGGACAATGTCAAAGTCAGCCCTCCCTCCTGGGCCAGCCCTTGCCACGCCCTTCCAGTGCCAGCTGTCCCTGCATGTCCGCATGCTGCCTGCAGGCTTCTCCTCGGAGACCTGTTACCCACACACATGGACCAACAGGTTCAAATCCCCAGCAGAACGAAACCTTCCCCTCTGCCAAAGACACCACCTACCTGAAGATGAGCTACAGACTGGGAGAAAATATTGGCAGAAGATACAACTGACCCAAGACTATTATCTATAATATACCAAGAACTCTTAAACCCTGACAAAACCAAAGCAAACGACCCAGTTGAAAATGGACAAAGGACTGAAATAGATACCTCACGAAAGAAGATATGTACATAGCAAATAAACATAGCAAGGGATGCTAAACATCATATGCAAATTAAAATGACCATGAGATGACACTACAAGCCTATTAAAATAGCCAAAATCCCAAACACCAAATTCAGGCAAAGACGAGGAACAGCCCCAAATGCTGGTAGGCATACAGAATGACACCACCACTCTGGAAGACAGTTGGGTAGTTTGTTACAAAACTAAACACACTCTTACCAAATGATCGGGCATCATGTTCCTTGGCGTTTACCAAAGGAGTTGAACATGTGTGTCCTCAAAACACCTGCACACAGATGTCTACGGCAGTTTTGTTCATAACTGCCAAAACTTGGCGGTGACCAGGATGCCCCTCAGGAGGTGAATAAATACACTTGGTCCACCAGAGGGTGGAATATCATTCCGCACCAACACGAAATGAGCTATCAAGTCATGAAAAGACAGGGAGGAATCTTAAATGCATGTCACTAAGCGAAGGAAGCCAACCTGAAAGGCTACATAATGCAGGATTCCAACCCTGTGACCTTCTGAAAAAAGCAAAACTGTGGAGACAATGAAAAGATCAGTGGTGGCCGAGGTGGTGGGGAGGATGGTTGAGTCAGTGGAACAATTGCGTGTGATTCTACAGTGGTGGATACAAGGCAGCACTCATTCGTCAAAACCCACAGAATGTTCAAGGGTGAACCCTCAGCTGCACTGTGGACTTCGGGTGATTTTGAGGTCAGTGTAGGGTCATCATTGGAACCAATGCACCACTATGGAGGCTGGGGACTTGTGGGAAATCCCTCTCCTCCCATTAATCTTTGCTCTGGACCTGAAATTGCCCTTTAAAATATCTGTAAAGTACTCAGAGAAAGTAGAATTCTTGCTTCTTGACCCACACATGCAACTACCACATAGATGTCTCCATGGAAAAAACTGCTCCAAAGAAACAGGGCAACATGGTAAATAAGAAACGCAGATGTGAAAGCGCTCTTCTCCTCAGCTTTCTGGGAGTTAATAATGTTCTTCACTGTATATTACAGAATGGAACCTTTTCCTGCGGCATTCTGGCGCCTGTGAAATTGTTGCATCATTTTGAGGCTGATCGTTGAGAGTTTAAAGGAATTAAATGATTTAGGTGGAAACATGGTTAGCTCTTTTATTAAAGAGCCAAAAATTATTACAGCTTTTCAAACAAGAAATGAAAAGTCACTCTAGCATCCTGTAATGAGGTCAATATTGATCGCTACAATCCAGATGAAGAAAAAGCTCTCGAGTTGTCCAACTTTGTTTTGGGAGGGAGTTGAGTCCCAAACACGTGAGAAAATCACTGTGGATTTATCCTGAGCTGCTATAGGTCCATTTCTTGGTCTGACCTAAGAAGGAGCCATTATCCTGATATTCCAACACCAAAGAAGTCCCTGGCTGGGCCTAGGGTTGTGGGCCTTTCAGGTCAGTGAGCTGGCTTTGGGTCACCCAAAAAACTTTCACCAAAGTTAACCTTTTCTCTTTCTTGAATGTTTGTCCATAAAAGAAAACTGTTTCTCTACTCGAAACACTTCTGACACCCAGTGTGCTGGTTTTCCACACCAAGCACGTCTTCAACTTACTGTGGACATCCCCCCAGGTGGCCTACAATGAATTCAATTAAATTTTGATACTTCGCTCGGGAATTAGCCCCAACCCCACAGGGGAAGGGCTCAGTCCCACAAGACTGCCCCACCTGGGATGCCAAATGCAAGTAGTGAGTCTCCAGGTTATCCCCATTTCTGACTTAGCCACAATTTGGGGTTCTCAGGACCCTCTCCGTGGGGTGGATACATTTCTGTAACTTCTCCCAGGGCACAGGGAAAGCCTTTACTTAGCATTTATCACCGGTTTACCAAGGGTATTATAAGTTATAAAGGTAAAGTTGACAGCCAGGTGAAGAATTACACATGGCAACCTGGAAGGGTCGGTCCCAAGCTCAGGAGCTTCTGTCTCCTGGAGTTTTGGGGTCTGTCACCTTCTTGGTATCTGGATGCATTCACCAATCCGGAAGCCCTAATCTCTCCACTATTTAGGGCTTTTATGGTCCACTGTATACGTACCATTGATGGAAAGATGGGCCATCGGTACTTAACTTACTCCCAGCCTCTTTCCCTCCCTGGAAGCTGAGAGGTGGGGTTTGGCTGAAGGTTCTAGCCCTCCACTCACGTGGTTGGTTTCTATGGCAACCAGCCCCCTCCTTCTGAAACTACAGGAAGGCTCTTAGCCACCAGCCATCTAATTAGCATAAACTTTCCTTGGTTGAAAGGGACTTATTATGAATAACAAAAGATGCTCCTTGAACTTCTACTACTCAGGAAATCAGTAGGATTTTAGCAACTGAGCTGGGAACAGGGTCTGAAGACCAAATATATATTTCTTCTTGTATCACAATATCACAAGTCTGCTTTGCTCACTATTTTCTCTTCCTCCACTCTTCTCTTCCCTTTTGCTATTTTTCATTCTTTTCTTTTTTCTCCTGTTTTTCTTCTTTTTCTCATTTTTAATTTTCCCCATTTTATTTATTTATTTTATTTTAAAGATTTTATTATTTCCAGAGAGGGGAAGGGAAAGAGGCAGAGACAGAGAGAGACATCCATGTGTGGTTGCCTTTCACCTGCCTCCAGCTACGGACCTGGCTGGAGACCTGGCTTGCAACCTGGTTATGTGCCCTGGCTGGGAATCGAACCAGCGAACTTTGGGTTTGCAGGCTGGGCCTTATCCACTGTGCCGCCAGCCAGGACCTCATTTCCTCCTTTTTATTTTAGTGCTTACATTTTTCTTTATTCTTTTAGTCTTTTCCCACCTGTTCTTTCTGCTTATTTTTTTCTTATTTGTGTCACCTTTTGCTTTTTCTCTTTATTGCCTTTTTTCTTTTTCTCATGTTTATCATTGTTTCTTCTCTTTTTTTAGTTAAGTTGGTATTGTTAGCTGTCAGACGGGGCCTCTCTGCCATCTCTGCTGGGAAAGACTAGACCCTCATCACTGCACCAGGGATTTTGCCCACATCTCTAACCATAGCGTCAGTGGTTAGAGAAGCCCTAGGCACCTATCTTCCAGCTTTAGGCCCTTTCCAAGATGCCCCCATGGGATCACCTGGCGGGACAGGAGGGAGAGTGGAAGAAAACAACCAGGGCCCATCCCTACTCTCTGGTCCTCGGGAGTGTTTGCAGACTGGAAAGCACCTGGTGTTTCCCCTGGTGTCCCGTCCAGCTTCTGGGCTGCTGGTGAGGGGAGGCCACTTGCCCTGAGACCGGAAGTGAGACTCACCTCGGGGAGGGAGGTCCGTCCAGTTCTGCTCTCCTTCCCCAGGCCCCTGCTTCTGTTTCCTCCATCCTCAGACAGCTGCTGCTCCGTGCCCTCTGCCTGAGAGCCACAGTCCATGGCAGAGGGCCACCGGGGAGTAATTGCTTCACCGTGCCCAGAATTTTTATACAGGTGTTCCAGGAGAGTGAGGAGCAGAGGGAGACATGCCTCACCTACTAGCCCCGCAGTCCTAGGCCTGGGCTGATCATATGGGAAGGTTCCAATATCACAAGAACGCTACATTAACACAGGAAAAGGAACCTCTTTGGAGTTGTATGTGTCCTTTCTACTATCCGGGAAGGAAAGCCTTTGAAACTGTCCTCATCCCAAGGCCCAAAAGGCAGGAAAGGGCCCAGAGTGTGTAACTGAAGAAGCCCATGAACACCTGTGGGTGTCCAAGCCCCAGTCCAGGAAAGCTGGCACCACCTTAACCTGTCAATCAATATGTAACTTCTACACCCCCACCCCTCCCACCTGGTGCCCGCAGCCCTCAGACCCCCTGGGCCTCTGGCCACACTGGCCTTTGGCCACCCTTGCTTTTGCTCTCCCATTCAGTAATAAATTTTGCCTGCAGGCTAATAGGCTCACTGATCTGTAACTCTTTACTGCATTGACAAGAAGAACCAGGGTTTCTCCAATAACACAGGGATAGGAAAATGTATGTTTACAGTTGTCATACAAATAACCCATACAATAGTTCATAAATAATACGAGAAGAAACTTTGCATTTCCTGTACCCACAACTGTATATGATATTCTTATATTCGTGATGACATTACTACAGATAATCCTCCAGGCAGGAATGGGCTAGGTACCATTCTCCATATTTGCAAATGGCAAACCACTTGCACCTGGAAGGGACACATACTACCAACATCAAGGGCAGAGAAATGCAATCCTATTCTATTTGGGGAACAATCCTATTCTATTTGGGGAACAATCCTATTCTATTTGGGGAACTGGTTTGGGATTGTTTGAGTTCAGCTCTCATGATGATGCCAGACACCTGTAAGCTGCTGCCTAGGGTGTCAGTCCTGTCTCCTCTACAATGGGGTAACACTGGCGGCCACTTTGTTGTGCAACCAGGACAAGATTCTGGATGTGGGATGTGCTGTGGCTGGCACATCGCGGGCACTCAGTGAATAAATGGCTTTGTCGGTTTCTCCTGGATGCCTGGGTCCAGCCGCACTAGCGAGGAGAGTTCTCCTTGAATTGCTGGGGACGGGCATGTCTCTGGGGCCAGACTCCATTTTTTAGTGGTAACTGGACGGTTGTTATCACCCAAGATCAGACTTGACAGCATTTAACACTTCACCAAGAAAACCAGGCAGCTGTGTGCTCGGTGGCAGTCAGCTGGCTGACACATTGCAATGAGTTGGCACAGCTCAGCACTGTCGCCACGGTCAACTTTTTAAAGGCTTCATCTAGTTGAATAATTGCCCTCTGTGTTTTTTCTGTCAATTCTTGGGAATCGGAGGCAGGGGGGTAGGGGAAGACAGCACAACAGCAAAGTAATGTTATCTGCCTCCAACATGTTCGCTGAATGTGTGAGGTTGTGCTGTTTCTATTGGGTCAACAGTTCGGGGACGATCTGGGCAGCAGGGAACCATGTCCCTCCGTAAACGGTGGGAACCAGTGACGGGGGGTCAGCACTACCCTGCTGGCTTCCACGAGAAACCTGCAAGGGCAGGGACTGCAGGGAGCAGAGCCCGAAACTGCCCTTCAGGAGTCGGAGAACAATCAGCCCAACCCTTGTCCCGTTGGATGTCCCTTCAGTCCTCACGATGGAAACTGGGGTGGGCGGGTCTAGAAACGGACCAAAGCTGGGGGACAGCGCCCAGGCTGCGGGAGCCGGGTGTCAGCCTGGCTGGCAGCAGGCGTGCCTGGTCTTCGTAGTTGCTGCTCACGGCAAACTCTTGAACCTGCGTGAGCGTTGGGTTCGGTATCCCCCGGTGGGGATAGAAACACGCACCTGTGACCAGGACGGGGAAGGTAGAGGAGAGCCTATGGGGGGCCCAGCTGTGGGGACGTGGCTCCGTAGCGTCCCTTTCCTTTCACAACACAGGTGTCAGAGGGGACTCACCTGCCCGCGACCGCCTAGAGATGGTCTCCAATCCCCACCTGCCAGGGCCAAGGTAGGGTTTGCTGGAGCCCCAGTCATCCAACTGCGCTTCTACTTCACTGTTTTTTATAACTGACTCAAGATGTGGAACTCAGCCTCACACGCACGCACGCACACACGCACACACACAATCACCCACCCTCTCACACACTCTCACCAGCCACACAAGGCCACGGGCACCGCCCAGCTGACCCACACCTCGTGAATTTGGAGGAGACGCGCGTTGTGAAAACACGATAGTACAAAGCTGAGTGTGGGCAAAGGTGGAGCCTGACAGACACTTCCGCCCATCCCAGGTCTGCCCCCTGTCCTGCTTGCCCAGCCTGGGACCCCTTTCTTCTCCTTTCTGCCCGCTTCTCTCTGACCCCCAGGTGTACCTGTCCCTCAGGTACTCCAGCCGCCTCTCCGAGTCTTCTTCCAACTCATGCCGGTTCCAAAGGCTTACTGCGTTCTTTTCCTCAGCACACATGGTTTCTTCCCTGAGACCTTTGGGGCCAGACCATAAAATACACTCCGTCTATGGTTTTACTCCATGATCTTCTCTCCCGGCCAGAGGGGTGGGTGCTAGTGGTACAAATTCTGTTCGGCCTCCGGGAACAGGGCCTGTGTTGCCTCCACTACTGCCATCTGCCCAGGGCCCTGCGCTGGCCCCTTGCAAAACACATCCTGGATAAACACCACCTGATTGGCTGTGGTATAAACCACTTTATGGGGCAAATTAGGTAACTCACCTTTCTAAGCAGCAGTACCCCCTTCACCACCACCCCCTGAGGTCACTTGGTGACCCCGACCAACTGGGACTCCCGCTGAGCTGATCTGGGTCACCACCCTGGTCAACACAGTGCCCGCTGTTTGACCTTGGCAGGTCATGCCACAGTCTGACCCTCAGTTTCGTGACCTTTCTAATGGGAGTGAGGAAGCTGCCACCCGGGGCCACCTCTGCTGTGACACTGCGGATGCTGTGTCGCGGGGTGGCCCTCGCTTCTAAGTGAATATCATGCTTTGGTACCTAATTTTCGTGTTGGTAAATTTGTGATGGGTTTTCTGAAAAGGCTTCCCCACCATAAGCTTCATAAAGTGTTCCCCTAAAAAAATGTACTATAAATAAAGAAAAAGGCCCCCCCAAACTGTATTCAATTTGGGCCCAGAAACCCCAGCTCCTGGTTGGCGCTATGAGGAGAAAATGAGAATATTGGCAAAGGTGGGGCTGAGGGGGTGACAGAAGTGCTACAGGTTTGAATGTGTCTTGCTGGTCCCCCTGCCCCCACCCCATTGGCTGGCCCTGCCCACTTGGGCCAGCTTACAAGGGGTCCAGGCCCTCAGACCTCCAGCCCATGTCCAGACAGAGACTGGCCCACCCTTGTCCCCTGGGTCACCAGACCGAGCCAGTTCTGCTTTAATGAAACACCCTGCCCGGTCTTCTCAGGGTACCCCTGGTCTCCCCCAAAAAAGGCCCAGCAGCAGCCCCTGGAGACGGGGGCCTCCTGTGGTTTACTCCTACACTCAGACATGATGCGCAGAGACATGATGCTGTCCTTGGTCCATGGCTGGCCTCCTCTTACCTCTCTGGGCTTCCTACTTTATTCTTGAGTGGAAAAGGATGGGAAACCATCACTTAAACAGAAGCTAGGACTGCGACGGAAACCTGCAGCTAACTCCACAGCCCCTCTTGAATCTGCTATTTTCAATCTGTTGGCTTTGAATCCCAAGACTCCCCCTCCAGACCATGGGGTGTCTGGGAGTGGGGAGATGATTGGCCTGGGCCCCACCTGGAATACGCAAGGGCTGCTCCATGGGCCCACTTCCTCCCGGGCGGGCCTGCCTCTGTGACCAGGAGGCAATGGCAGAGCCTTTCCTGGGGGGCTTTGCTAGGGTGGGCTGGGGGCGATGGTCCAGTGAAAGCCCGCAGAGAGCGCGGCTCGCCTGGCTGGAGGGTGCTCAGCCTCCAGCGGACCCGGTGGCATGGGGCCCCCAGCATGGGCTGCTGACCGTGAGCTGCCCACCAGCAGGCTCACAGCGGGAGCAACGCTGGTCCTGGAACGGGAGCCTGATCTCTGCGGCTGACTTTCCCAGGCGCCCCAAAGACCTGGGTCTTGCCCCACGGGGTGCCAGCACAACCTACAGCCCCGAGCAGGGGACCCCTGGGTTCACCAGATCTCAGGATGCCCTGGACACTAACAACAGCTCCAGCTACTCTCCAGCCTCCCGGGGATCCCCATGTTCCCCCAAGGGAAGGGAGCCGGGTCTGCTCTGGCTGGGGGTGCGGGGATGCCACCCCTGCCCCAGCTCCCTGGGACACTGGAGTGGAGACGGCAGGGACTGGGGTGCGGGGTAGACTTCAGAGGGTGAAGCTTCCTAATCCCCCCCCCCGCCCCTTACCTCTCCATTCCGAGAAGTATTAACTCCTTTAGAATACATCAAAATGGAAAGACCTTCCCAAGTAGGTCTTACCGGCTTGAAACTCCCTCAGATCTCTTCTACTTGGGCCCCCAGCTTTCTCTCCCTTCCGCACAGCCTGTGCTAAAAGGCTCCTCTGGACGACAAAGTGCTTTCAGGTGAAGCGGCCCCGAAAGCGGGTTTCCCACTCAGGGGTCAAGAGGAGCTGACCAGCGCGTTGGTTTAACTGCAACTTGTCTCAAGTCTGCGTGTGGTCCAGTGGGGCCCAGGCAGGAACAGGTAAACAGTGCCAGAAAGCAGCACAAAATCGATGATTTCTTACCCAAAGGGCCCTTCTCAGGTTGCACTTTGCCCGCAAGTTTTTAGCAACACAAGCACTAAAACAAGGACATTCCTCCCAAGGCGCAGGGCAGCTCGGACAGAGGGGGAGGAGGGGGGATGGAAATTGCAAAGTCCTGGGCGGGTTCTGGGCAGCTGACCTCACAGAGCTCACGCCTCAGCGTGTAGCCACAAGGAGAGCTAGGGTTCCCCAACACCGGGCTGGGGAAGCATGAGCTTGGAGTGATTGCAGCTGGAGAAAAAGAGCCCCTTCCTGATGAGCTCTGAAGCCCTCCTGGAAGGGTGGAGCCACCCAGGCAGACGGGAGGGCGGGGAGGAAGTGAGTGGGAGAGGAGGATCAATAAAGACTGAAAGAAGACACTGTCAACAGGAAGGGACCAACCTTCCCCCCAGTTCCTTCTGGCTAAGGTTTCACCAGCCATTAGCCTAATGGGTTTAGAGGTACTGAGACACTCTCGTGGGCCCCGGGCACATTCGTTGGTTGATAATTTGATAGTTTGTTCTGTAGTGTGGGATTAGCGGTAAGCCTGTCATTTCATCAGGATTCCTCTGCCTCTGGATTAGCCTGATTTGAAACCCCATTTCCACCCCCTTCCCTCTACTCCAGGTGTTATATAAGACGTGACCCGTGCATGAGAATTTCCTCATAAAACCTGAACATTTCTGAATTTTAATTACTGACTTTAAAATACATCTGGTCCAAGAATTTTGTATTAGAAGTTGGGGTCTTTTTCTAATGCCAGGCCTGACCTCTACCTGGAAGGAGGAGACGTATGGGGGGCAGGTGGCAGCCCAGTGCCTCACTTTCTAGGGCAGAAGGTACCTGTGAAGATGCTTAGTTCCTTTTTCCTTCTTCTTCTTTTTCTAACCCTCACCCGAGGACACGTTTGCATTGCCCTGCAGAAGACAGGCAAGGATAGAGAGAGAACTACTGACCAGAGAGAAACATTGACCAGCTGCCTTCGTGTCCATTTCCCAACTGGGAATCGAACCTGCAACCCGAGCACGTTCCCCAACCGGGAATTAAACCCACCACCTTTCAGCCTATGGGATGACATTCCTACCACATGTGCCAAACTGGCCAGAGCCGAAGATGTTTAATTCTTGAAAATAGGTTTACTTGGAATCTAAGGTAGACAAGTGAATTTTTCAAGTCAGAGAGACCTGGGTGCAAACCCAAGTTGAAAGCCTCCTGCTTTCTCTGCACCTGAGTCGTAACCCCTGCAAGCCACCTGTGTCCAGCGTCACCGCTGTACCGGACCGTGGGGACGTTAGTGTTGAGTGGGCGTGTCCGGGAGGCACAGCAATGCCACCAGGAGAGTTCCCACCCTTCCTCCAATGTCCTCCTTCATGCACTCTTCCCCAAAGCCAGCCAAACTGCAGACTCTCCGAAAGAAAAGAAAACCCTTTTCAATCCCTGGCACCAGATTCTTGGCACCTGGAACCAAGAGGTTATTCTGACAGTGTCACCATTATGCTTCGCATTTGCCCAGAGCCTTCCAGTGAAACAGGCCAGCATTTTTCTGGGCCCTACCAGCCTGGACAGGCGTGGCCCCCAGGTGGGTGTGCACCCCACACACGCATGGACAGAGGCTACTCTGACACTTGCACCTGACAGCTCTCCTTAGTTCTTCAAGGTGTTTGCTTTTTGGGTGCTGTCACTGCATGGAAGTCCCTGGGGTAGTCTGGAAGAAGCCCTTTCTGGAAGACATCGGACAGGGAAAATGAAATGAAAAGATCCGGGAGATCTGCCAGGTGAGATAACACAGGTGTCACACTCCTGACCCCGAGAGGGGGCACTGGAAGAGGCTGGGAGAAGTAGAAGCAACTTAGAACACGAGTTGTCTTTTATTCGGCCGGTTTCTCCTGATATTTCGTCCTGCAGGTCCCAAAGCAGTTCTGCCTCCTCACCACCTGCAGGTGAGCAGAAGTGATAAGTGCCACTCGCCAGGTCTGTCCCCTAAAGGAGAGGGTGTCCTGTTCCCGCCGGCTGGTACTCGGCTGTGACACTGGGAAACGCAGCTGCTCTTGACCACGAGGTAGAAGCTGTGCTTTGAGCAAAGGGACCTGGGGCTTGGACACCACTGGACCATCGTACCGGCCTGAGACCGCCTACCCAGACGGTCACAGGAGAGAGAAACCCCTGACTTATTTAAGACAATGTATCGGGCTGGGGAATCTATAACAGAGGCCAATCCTGGACCTTCAGCCCTCCGGTTGCCCCGGGGCCACGGACAGCAGGAGAGAACCCAGAAACGTCCAACACGGCCAGCTCCAGCACGCGACGGGGGAAACCCTGCGCGTGGGGATGCGAACAGGAAGGCAGGTTATAGGCAGGTTGTCTCTAGAGAGAAGGTAACTTGAAGTTTTCACTTGCTGGAAACAAACTGGGAGCGGGCAGGGCTGAGCGGACCAGATCATATCCGGGTGCAGGTCTCTGTGGGTGGCTGCTAATGGCCTGGCCCGTGGGCTCACTTGTGACCTGACCCAACCCGGACCTGACCCAACCCAACCTGCCCAGAGGGACAGATGCACTCGGGATCTGTCCCTCCCACAGGGCATCTCTGAAGCAACCACAGTTGGAGGCAGCTACTGCTGCTGCTGCAACACGGCATTTTGTACAAAAGTCAGAGCCAGTGATGGCTGCCATTTCCCCACAGGTGGAAATGGAGGCGTTGGTTTAATTAGGCAATGAGTTGGCAGTGACTTGGGCCCCCTTCAGGCGGATTACAGGGTCCCTGCTCCTGCCCAGGGGCAAGTCACTGTCCTTGGAACGAGGCACAGAATACGACCCTCTTCTTATTGACGCAGGCCTGAGCCAAAAGCAAAAGGGCATTAAGAAAAGGAGGAGAGCCGGCTTTCTGGCCCCGTCTGATCCTTCAGGGCCAAGGTTGTCAGCCTCCCCTCCTCCCTTTCTCCCAGGAACCTGGCTGCTGCAAGGGGCCACAGGCTTGAGCTCCAGAGCCTCCCCCCAGCCCTTCTCAGGGGCCCGTCTTATAGTAATAACCCGAGACCCCCAACGGCACTCACTGCAGTGTGACCGGGTCTGTCGCCTATGCCGCTGAAGGAAAAAATAATAAATAAACAAAACCCTCGTGGCACCAGAATCTGGTTCCGGTGAGGGGTGCCCACGGCGCCGAGCCCCCAGGCTCCATGGGCTCACAGCTGATTTTCCTGGAGATCCGCGTCCCTCTTCTCTGTCCCGCCCACAGGCCAGCACAGCCTTCCTGTCCGTTCCAGGCCGGCCTGCAGGAACAAGGAGCCCTGTCTCCCCTGCTGCGGTGCTTGGAAGCCTGTGTTTGTTTTCAGAAACGGCTGGCTGACAGCTTTTTCATTGACGATAGAGGGCAATTTGGCATCAAACCTGCTCCTGGATTACTGGCTCGGTTAATATTTCATGATGTCGATTCGAATTTGCATTGATAGAAACAGGGGTCATGAAACATTAAAGCTTTCCATTGTTTTGGGCTTCATCTCCCCCCACCCCCGCCCCCGTTTTTTATGGTTGGGGACTTTTCTCTTAGCTGACCTGTTTTCCAAGTGTTGGGACCAGCGTTGCTCAAAGGAATGGGGGGCTTTGGAAACAGGTGGGTAGGCGGCAAGCCGCGGGTGAGGCTGTGGGAAACGGGAATGACCCGGAATGCACTGTCCTCTGGGCAAGAGTGGCCCTGCGCCAGGAAACAAAGGTCGAATCTGTAATTGCTGACTTTCAGGCACGGGGACAGCCCAACACAAGGGATCATGAAAAATGACCCTCGGGCAGCCCGGAGGGGCGCCGGTTTCTTTGGCATTGGCGCTTGGGGCTCTTTGGCATTCATTAGTCCAGATGTGTTCCGGCCACAGGCATCCAGCGCGCAAGACGGAGAGCAGCTGGGCAGCTGGACGGGGAGCCTGTCTGTCCCCAGCACCCACTGGGACATCCCCGGCGACTGGTGCGGGCTGGCTGAGTGCTGCCACCATCCTGAGCGACGCGCCCAGGCTGTGCTGTTCTGTGGCTGCTTCTCCTTCTCAGGGGGCTTCGCGTGTACTTGACTCGAAGATTTCAAACAAATGTCTGACTTCGGTCTCGAGGCTCCGAGAATTGTCATGTGAGACTAGAGATTGTGAAGAATTGCCAAGTGGGGCCTTCAGTTGCATTTTCTGCAGACGTGGCCTTGGGGGCAGGGGTGGAGAGCGGGCTGCTGGCATGCGGGGGAGAGGGGGTCCACTCTGCCCTGGGGGGAAGGCCGGACCTCGGCCTGGAAGGGTCAGTGACAGAGGAGGCCACGTGTTTGTGTACGTGGCCGCGTACCATCTATCCAGAAAATTAGAACCACTTTCCCAGGGAACCCACTAAATCTCCACACCAATTGCCAACTAGACAAAGGTACAGCATTTTCTAAAGCCAACGCAAATGACAGACGCCATACAACACATTTTGGGATGAAAAGAATTATTTTGTGCTGCTTCAATTTAAAGCCTTCCACCGTGGAAATGACTTAATTGAAAACTGAACATTTCTTTTTAACCTCTAAATTAAGCAAAGCCTTAACAAAGCCAATTGACAGCACTATAATGAAACTTTTAACTGTATAAGATGGAAGACCTGTCACAGGTTGTCACAGATTTATGACACCAGCCACCCAGTGTAGCAAGTTTCTGGGAGGAGGGTATAGAGGATGTAAAATAAGGGAACCAGTCGCTTTGTCTCCAGGATTAGCCTCTTTGCAGCCCCATCAAATTGGCATGAACATGCTTAGCTGGTTTGCCGTGATATTGCTTTTCAGTTCAGTGTTCCACGCAACCCAAAACCACAGGCCACACCTATTACAGATTTCTTATTCTAGCATGCCACCCCAAGAGATAGTATTGTTTACCTTAATGACTTCTTGAATGTATTTACATAAGCCATCACTAGTTAACCAAGAGATGAGCATTAGCATTTAGAACATTAGCAGTTTTAGCTTCTAGCTGGGTAGGTCAGTTGGTTAGAGTCGTCCTGAACCTGCCAAGGTTGCAGGTTTGATCCCCAGTCAGGGAACAAACAAGAACCATCCAATGAGTGCATGAATAATTGGAACAACAGACCAATGTTACTCTCTCCCTCACACAAATCAATAAAAAATAAAAATAAGCTTAAAAAACATGAGCACTTTACTTCCTGGCTACTGTAGGTCATTCCCACAGCCATGTTCCCTGCGAGTGGTCAGGTACGTTGGTCCTCCAGGTGGGCTGTGGGCAGAAACCTGGGATGAAATGAACACACCACCGTGAGTCCTTGTGAAAATGAAGGAAACAAGTATATGGAAAACGCATTTAAAATGTTAAAGGACCGAGTTTTGTTACCATTATGCCGATGAAGCATCCAAACATATTTTTCGTCATGGAACATTGACAGTCTCTGTCACACAACGGGCAGTGACAGCTGCCAGCACTCTGTCCTCCTGGAAGACCCCACGTGTGTGACCGGAGCACTCCTGCCGGTCGCTGCCATGCTATGTCCTGCAAGTAAAGGCAAAGAGTCAGTCTTGAGCAACCCCTTGGTCCCCGTGAGGACAGCTACCAGGAAACATGAAGAAACACGAAGACAGCCCTTGCCAAAAAGAACCAAGGCAGCTGCCCCCTGACACGCTCTGGGTGGAGAGGCAGGGCGGGTGGCCCGCGGGGCTCTCTGCAGGCTGTCCCATGTCACCTTAACGCAGGCCATTGATGTAAACGGAAGGACGCACTGCCATCTCAGAAAATCCAGGTTAATATAGTAAAAAATAACAACCGTCATGACAAAAAACCGGCCAGAACAGCAAGTTGCAACAGACCTGCAACCAAAGGACCTTGCTTTGTCCAGGTGACTGCCTGTCTCCTTTTCTCTGAAAGCTCTCCATCGGTGGGCTGGGGGCTGACAGTCCACGGGGACCCTGTTCCCTCCCTTCCAGGGAATTGCAGCCCCCAGGGTCCCCAGGACACTGCCAGTGCTTAAAACCACAGCAACAGTTTGAAAGAGGAACTCTGTCCCAACTGTTTGGAAACATTATAATGAGGATGAAGGTGAAAAACACACATACACACACGCCAGTTCATGCCTCGAGTTGGTCACTATCAACTTCCACTGGTCCACCTGACCGGGGGAACCTCATTCAGTGAGAAATCTCCAGCATAAAACTTCACGAACCACTTTTCACACATGCGGCCAGTTACTGCACCTTCTCCATACGCTGCCCGAATCTTTTTTACATTTCAGTTACGTTTTTACCTTTCTTGAAATAATAAAGCCTCACAGGCTGAAAATGTTATGTGTTTTCTTCCATCTTCAATATTGAAATGGCAGCATAAGCCTTGGCTGGTGGCTCAGTGGACACGCTCCTGCCTGTGAACCCAAGGGTCGCTGGTTCGATTCCCAGTCAGGGCACATACCGAGGTTGCAAGCCAGGTCTCCAGCCAGGTGTCCAGCTGGAGGCAGGTGAAAAGCAACCATACATTGAGGTTCCCTCCCTTTCTTCCTCCCTTCCTTCCCCTTTCTAAAAATAATGGACACCATCTTTTTAAAAAATGACTGCACACAAATTCACCAATTTTGATTTTCTAAAAATGCATGTGGATATGACAATGGCCACAATGTAAGGTAACAAAACTATTTCCACTGAAGTTACAGACAATGAAGCCGGGCTAGAGCCCTCTTATGGAAAAAAAACAAGAACAAACGTTTTGACCAACCCAGTATCTAAGTCTGGGGACATTTCTAACATGGGTTGCAGTGCACTGGGTTCCTGGACACTCGAGAGGGGTGATCCCATTAGAGGATTTCCACAGAGGGAATGACGACCAGGCCTCACGCCACATCTGCGGGTGGCATTGCCTGGTGGCTGCGGGAGGAATGCATGTTCTGAGAGAGGCCAACACTTGCGTTCAGCACTCTTGGTCTTCCTCCTGCCCAGGTCTCGAGAACGGTGGCTAACCGAATTAATTATAACCCACCGAGCCAGGAAGGACCTCGGAATTCACATAGCCCGCTGACATCAGGATCTCCGGGGCTCACTGGACGGCAGACGTGCAGACGTGGGGCTGAACTTGACTTCACACACTCTCCGGAGGCCACGAAGCCATGGCTGACGTTTCCTGAAGTTTCGCACTGTGGGTCTCCTCCAGCTTTTATCCTGCTTTTATCAGGGGAGATGGCAGCGTCGCAGGAGGACGAGTTCAATAAATATTTGTGCAGCAAATGGGGCTGAAATGGGACTAGGTCCCCAGGCCCCTCCTCCCGCCCCTCCACCCACCTGTCCCCCGAGCCCTCAGAGGGAGGAGGCCCAGGCGGTGCCACAGTGGATGAAACAGGCTTCTTCCCCACCTTTCCTGTGCTTTCCACCCGACAGGGGACACTGGGACTGGGCTGCCAGGGAGCAGGGGGGGTGGGAAGTGGCTCTGTGGAAGAACCAGAGATTCCCAAGGCCGTGAGGGACACGTGGGGCCCACAGTGAAAGGAACAAGGAGGTGGCATTCCCAACTGTCCCCTGTCTCCTTCTGTGTGTCCCACTGGGCTGTGCATCCCAGTCATGGGGGGAACATAAAAACACACGTCTGCCCCTGCTCGACCCCGTGACTCAACTGGATTGGGGTGAATCTCAGGAACTGTATTTTTTTAAAAAGCTTCTCTATTTATCCTGAGGTGCCACACGGTTTGCGAACCTCTGACCTGGGAGATTTGAGGGTGGTGAAAACAGTAAAGAATAAGGAATGTGCGAACTTTGAGTTTCCTTCTCAGGCCCCCCATGTGCTCATCACCCGGGCGTGGAAATACCTGCTCCGTGGGACCCGCTCAGGGTGACACCAGACAATGTCAGTCAGCAGCCCGCTCAGGCCTGGCTACCTTGGCACAGGCTCGGCCTTCAGTGACTGTAGTTTAAGGTAGGCTTCCGGTGTCTAACGGGGCTATTTTTAGGAGGGAGGATTCTTTTTATCACTCCGCCAAATCTTGGACGGTTTGGGGGGAACTGCATTGCATCCCTCTCAAGGCTGGAACAATTCCTGTCCCTTCCACCCACCCCGGGGCCCCACCGAGCGCCGGAGATGTAGGGTCAAGCTGTTTGAAGTCTCTACCCCACCCTCACCCCACCCTCACCCCACCCCCAGCCACTCTCTATTCCCAGCTGGCCAGACGGCGGGGTGGGGAGCGATCTTTCCCCTAAAAATAGACGGCGGGCCCAGGCTGCGTCCAGGTTGGGTTTCACCTCTTGTTGCACGCCTGTCAACCGGGCAGCCAGCACCGAGGCTAAAATCTACCTTCCTAAAAACCCTCCACGGTGCAAGAAAGGCCTCTGGGACCTGCCTCCCGGGCGCCAGGGCAGGTCCCTGAAAAACCCTCCGGCTCTGAGGAGTTGAGCAAGAGATTTCTTCGCACCACAACCGTTTTTTGCAAGATCAGCACCGTCTCCTGGGCTGGTTTCAAGGGAAAGAGCCGCTGAGGCCACTCGGTGCAGCCAGGGGAGGGGTCATGGGGGGCTGGGGAGACACGCACCTCGATGCTGTGACAGTTACTCTCAGGCGTGACGCCCGGCGCCTCCGTTTTTAATGGAGGGAACAGGCGGACAACACATTCACCGGGAGGCGGGAGGGTGGCGGGAGGGGGACCCGGGGAGCCGGCGCGACTGAGGCTGATGGTTTCCCCCTCCGACGCTGCTCCAGGTTCTCCCTAGCTAAGCTTCCCTCCTGGTGAGCCGGGCTTTTCCGTGCTGAGCCCCTCCTCCAGGTCGGCCTCAGGTCACCCCAATATGGGGGCCTAGGCCCTGCCTCCATTCTCCCAGCCCCGTTGGCCCCGGAGGGTGTGCTCTGCCCCTCGACCGCAGCTTTAGATGGAGCCAGGCCTTTCCCGACACAGGGGGGCCCCCTGCCGGCCGTCTCTCTTCTTGGCCCTATCCTGCCCGCACCCCAGGAGCGTGATCCCCTCAAAGGCTAGTGTTTTCCCTGCACGGCCTCCGGAAGATGCTACTGATAGTCAGAGAAGCCCCACGCCTGCCCACTCTCACTTGGGTGCTTGGGTTGGAGGTTTGCTCTTCTTTCTGCCCCTGGCAGTCGCCTGTGGATTTCCTTTCTTTCTGGGCCCCCGGGGCTCAGGCTAGTGACGTCTGACCTGCAATGGCAGCAAACCCATCCCCCCTCTCCCCGCCTCGCTGCCTCCAGCTCCACCCCTGCCCCAGGCCAGGGGTCCATGCAGACCTGGCTGTCTGGGAAGGAAGCTTGGCCCTGGCCTCCTCGATGTGACCAGGACGTCTGTCCGCCCTGGGACAGCTCACTCCAGCCACCGTTAGAAATAGAGGTCAAACTCGAGTCTCTCTTTCCAGCTGCCCAGGTCCCATGTGCTGGGAGGACTTGGGGGAAACCCGCACTCTCAAAAGAGAAGGTGCAACATGCCCCTGGACGGTGACTGTCCATTCTTTACTCGAACTAGGATGCCTCCTTGGGGTTTAAGCATGAAACGTGGTTCGGAAAAAAGAAGTAACTCCCTGGCTGGTGGCACAGTGGACAAGGCGCCGGCCTGCGAACCCAAAGGTCGCAGGTTCGATTCCCCAGCCAGGGTTACATAACCAGGTTGCAAACCAGGTCTCCAGCCAGGTCTGTGGCTGGAGTCAGGTGAAAGGCAACCATACATGGATGTCTCTCTCCTTCTCTGCCTCTCTCCCTTCCCCTCTTTCTAGAAATAATGAAATAAATAAAAAAAAAAAGAAAGAAAGAAAAAAGAAGTAAGCAATAAAAGGGATTATGAATATTTGTACCAAATAAATAATTCTTTGGCCCTGGCTGGTGTGGCTCAGTGGATTGCGTGCTGGCCTGCAACCCGAAAGGTTACTGGTTTGGTTCCCAGTCAGGGCACGTGTCTAGGTTGAGTGTTCAATCCCCAGTTGGGGTGAAATGCAATAGACAACTAACTGATCAATGATTCTCCCTCCCATCAACGTTTCTCTGCCTTCCTCTCACACTAAAATCAATACTCATATCCTTGGGCATGGATTAAAACAATAAAAACCTATTCCTTGAGGGCGCTGACCATTTTTTACACGTTGTCATATTTAATTAGTCAGGTGGAGGTGGTAATAGACATTATCCTCATCTTTGGTTGAGAAAATTAATACAGGTACAAGGGGACCCAGTCATTGCGCAAGCCCATGCCACTGGAGAGTGGCCACGCGGGGACCCTGCGTGGCCTTAACTGACGCCACTAACTGGACACGCACTTGCGCGATGGACCGCAAGCCGGTGCTGTGGGAGGCACGGCCAGTGCATGTCTGCTAGGGTCTCGGGTGCTCTCGGAAGAAGCTTAGTACTCACGCCTCCTGAATTCACTACGCCAGCCCCCGTGCAAACCCAAGCATGTTCTCTGGGGCTCCAGGGTGAGCTGAACGTGTGCTGGAAGGTCCCTAGAAGAGGCGGCATTGCCTCCCCTGACCGTGGGAAAGTACGGAGCCCTGCTGGGTACGGGTGGGTGAGGGTCCCGGTGCTGGGAAGTGGGTGGTGTTGACACTGAGAGTCAGCACCACCGGCACGGCCCTCGCCGAACCATCCTGTGGGCAGCCAGGCCCAGCTCTGTCTCCTGCCACCACCCACGCGGGGCCCTGGGAGGGACCCGGCCGGATCCCACTCTCAGGACTCTGCTCTCCAGCATAACGGAAACTGTTCCTCCCCGCGAGTCATTAAGACATTGATAACCATCTGTCGCCAAGATAACCATCTGTCGCCAAGATAGCCATTCTTCCAAGATGGGCAGAGAAATGACTCGGACGGTCCACAGTGATGTCATTTTGACCCCAGGGGCTGCCTGGCACCGGGTCAGGAAGCGAAGCCAAAAGCCCATGCACATTTTTCTCCGTGTTTGCTGTTGTCCTCATGGCCCAGGCCTGGGAACCTTGTCACACCGGGGCCCTTCAGCCAGAGGGAGCCGTGGTGTTTGTCCTCCCGCCTGGGAAAGAGAGAGGCCTTTGTGGAGCAGCTCGGGGAGACTCCCGTGCCAAAGGCCGCCTTTCCCAGCCCTGGCCGGGGCCCCAGGCCCACAGAACAGCGTGTCAGCTCTTTCAGGCCTGAGAAAGTCGGGCTTTCTGCCCTCGGCTGGGCCGAGGGACTTGGGTCACTGGTGGTTGACCCAGGATGGACACGCACAGGAGCAGGAGAGGGGTGGGAAGTGTCAGGCCTCTCCCTGACGGCGCACCAGCGCCTGGAGCTGGAGGGGACCGTCACAGCCAGAAACGCTGCCCACAGAGTCACACGGCTGCACCCCAGGGGTCCGGCCCGGCCAGAGCCAGGAGGCCTGAGCGAAGTGGGCACCCAGCCCAGCTCCTCTGCTTGCTGGACAGTCCCTGGGTCAGCCACCTTTGTCACCTGGCTCTGCAGAGCAGCTCCTGACTCTAGGCTCCCCCCCCAAAAAAAAGATTCATTTCCAAAAAAAGTGGATTCACGTCCAACCTCCTGGTCCACCTCCTCCAGCTGCCTGGGTGGGGGCTCAGTGCTGTCCCCAGGCACCGCCTCGCCCCCGCATCTGCAGGAGCCCAGGTTCCTGGAGGAGCCCCGTCAGGATGCTAATACAGACCCCACCCCAGGGAGCCAACAGCCGGCTAGGGCTTCAACTGCAATCTGGCCCTGCCCCTCCTCGCAGGTCCCACGCTGGTCACGTGACACAACGTTTCTGAGCTTCGGGGGCCTCCTTGGTCACGAGGAGACGGGGGTTGTGGGGAGCAAGGCTTCCCGACTTAGATGAGGACGCAGTGAGCACCCAGCACTGCGCTGGCAGTGCCGCCCCAGTCGCCCATCGGCAGCTGCCCCGTGTGGACTCCTCTGTCCCACCAGGCGTGCGGGCGCCTCTCTCCAGGGTCCCCACACGACCCTTGACTCTAGCATTCGCCACCTGCTTTCTTGGGTGATTCTGGCTGCCCCTGCTTTCATTCCAAATACATGCAGTTCCTCAGAGGCTTCTTGCAGACCTACTGTGTGCAGGCTTGGATGGCACACCGTGTCCTGCCCTCTGCGCTCGAGGCCCAGCGAGAGGCAAAGAGGTCAGCTGGCCCAGAGCAGCAATGTCACAGGGCAGCGCGGGTCATGGGCAAGGTTCCCCTGTGGCCTGGAGACGCAGGGGAGGGGCTGGTTGCAGGAGCCCAGCCGCTGGCAGCCCGGAGCCTGCAGCAGGGATTCCAGCCCTTGACTGACTGACTGAGGAGGTGGTCTCAGGACGAGGGGGCGCGGGAGGGAGGGCGGAGCAGGGAATGTGGCCCCCGGCGCCCAGCCTGTCTTCCATGGGGGCTCTGGAGCCAGGACCGCAGCCCAGAGTTGGCAGCGCCAGGAGGCAGAGCGGCCAGGCTTCTGTACCCGGTGCCAGCCACTCAGGCTGGGTTTTGGGGTGACGGAGGGGGTTGCCCTTAGGCGAGGGGGTACCCACTGCAACAAGGACAGTTCTGGAAGGAAGAAGGCAGCTCAAGATAACTTTGTCTTCAGCTGCTCAGATTTTCCCTCTTCCCTGCCCCCTGGAGGACGAGTTCGGTCTCCGCTGGTCAAGTTCCGAACCGTCCGGACCGAGGCCCAGGGCGGCGGGCAGGGTCCGGGCAGCCTGGCAAGTGAGGCGATCTGGGGCATCTGCCACCTGCCGGGAGAGGGACGGAGAGAACCTGGAGGAGTCGGAGGAGTTAGGAATTTGTTCCCCATTAATACTCCTTAATTCTTCCTTGCAAGTGAAAAAAAATTGGGTGGTCATGACGTTTCATCCACTTTGGACTGTGCGTCTCTCAACGTGTCTCAGTGTCACATGGCAGCGCTCTGGATGGCTCTGCACTACGGTCCTGTCCTCGGAGCCCGGGCTGGACTCTCCCACACCAGGGATGTCAGCCGGGGGCCAGAATGACTGCCCGAGCCCTGGGGGCCGGGGCAGGGACCGCGTGGGTGGACGAGTACCTGAGCCAGCGCCGCTCCTCGCTGTCTGGGCCACTCCCTGCGTCCCAGCGACTGTGATGTGACAATGAAGGGACTGTCATGCAAGCTGCAGAAATGTGGAGACTTGCTCAACTTGGCAGTAGTTCCTTTAGGGGCCCATCTTCTCTCTCTGCCGCCCCCAGAAGCCACCTTTCTTTACAGAATAAAGACCTCCCTGGCCACCATCCACCCAAACAGAAATGATCAGGACGGCTCAGAATCCGGACGAAGGCCTTAGTCACAGCCGGGGCCTGTTCCTTAGCTCGCGCAGAACAGTGGAACCTGCCTGCCGAGGGGGGAGGAGGAGGAGAGGAGAAACGGGAGAAGGAGCAATGAAGAGGCCTGTGTGCCCTGGCCGGTGCTCAGCTGGTTGGAGTAGTGAACTTAACACTGAAAGGTTGCAGGTTCGATCCCCGGTCCCGGCACATGCAGGAGGTTATTGATCAATGTTTCTCTCCCCTGCCCCCCATTCACCTTTCTCTAAAAATCAATAAACAACATATTCTTGGGTGAGGACTAAACACAGACTGTTGGAAAATAAGCTGAACCAACGAGATGAACTTGAGTCCTTTCTGGGCACCAACTCATCATGTCCTTGCTTCCTGGGGCTCCGCCACGGCTGTGGGACGACCCCTGCGGTGACCCCTGCAGGACAGACGGCTGCCCTTCGGAAGCAGATGTGAGAGCCGCTGGGTTGGACCAAATACTTATAACCACTTTCCTGGGTTTTAAAGAAAACCAGTTGGGATTCATAATGAGGCCAGAAATTCCCGAGCTTTCTGCCAACCTTTCTAAGAGTACAGTAGGTCTGAGAATCCCCAGAACTAAGTTAATTAGTTAATTGATTAAATTTAAATTAAAAAAGCAAAGAAAGAAACAGTGCATATGTCCAGGCGGATCAGCCAGCATCGGGACTCCAGGTTCCATGTGCTGGAGACGGCACCGTTTACCTTCATCAGCAATGGGACCCTTTGGAGAGTGAAAGGGACCCCGGAAATCCTCACTCTGGGACAGCAGGTACATACACATTGGGTCGGGGGCAAACGGGGTTATGGGGTCCCCTCCTCCACCGGCAGCAGGCCCGCAAGCACAGGCATCCCACATGCTGGTCTGCCCTGCCCTTCTCTGTGTGGCTGGTGGGGTCAGGGCGAGGGGTGCCCCCCACACGGGGACCACTCAGAGGTGGGAGTGCGGGAGCAGGTCAGCACTTATCCCAGCTGTCACTTCAATGGCAGGGATGGGCCCTCCCAAATGAGCACTGTTTCCCAAGAGAAACCAGGGTTTGGGGGTAGATACAGGGGAGGCCTCCAAGCCTTCCTCCCAGATTACCCAAGGGATTCAGCCCAGTGGTTCCCATGGGCCTCCTGTACCCCGGGCCGTGGCCGGGGCTGGGGATCCGGAGAGCTGGTCTCCATGTAAAGGAGAGAAGAAGTCACGGCCACAGCCACCGCCACGGCCACGGGTACTTTAGAGTGTCAGCCCAGAGCAGGGGACAGGCAGGCACCTTTCTGGGGGTGTGGAGGCGGGACTCCTGCTGGGGAGGCCAGGGACATCGCTGGAAGGCTGGGCAGGAAGCCAGGAGGAGGCAGGGCTGGCGGGGAGAGGGGGTGCCCAGCTCAGCGGCCTCAGGGAGGGTGATGTGGAGAATGCACTTAGTGATCAAGGGGGGAGATGAGCAGCGAGCCAAGCTTCGGGGAACAGGCCAGGCGCCCCCAGAGCTGTGGGGCTCGGAGCAGGAGGGCAAATGAAGAACCTGGTGCTGGCCCACCGTAACCCTCCCCCTTCGTCTCCTATTAAAAATGGATGCAGGAAGGAGTGTGCGTGTGCGCGCATGTGGGCACCTTGGCCCAGTCTTCCCACACCAGCCTGCAGACCTGGCCCACCTCCCCGGGCGCACAACTGAGGTCTAGGCTGCGTGACGGTCACACCATTGTCCCAGGTGAATATGGACCTAGGGAGGAGGTGTCACAGACCCGGAAGCAGGCTCAGGGCATCTGAGCACGTATTTTGGAATCCTAGGTCCCCGGCGCATGGTGGGCATGAGTCCCCAGGCTCCAGGTAGGCAGCCCTCCGAGCAGGAGGACCCCATACCACCTTCGCAGATAGATCACGGCTTCCCTGGCTCCCTCTGCCCCTGGTCCACCTGCCCTGCAGGACTGTGCTAGGACCCTGTGGGGCCCGGTCGCCATGGCGATGTCCTGCGTGTTTGGAGGCAGAATGAGAAAGGCTGGGCCCTCTGCTGGCTGGTGAGAGCAACCTGGTGAAGCAGCAACAATAAATAACAAGGTACATAACCAAGGGTTCCGAACACCCTACTAACGTCCCCTCAGCACCTCATGCGATGCGTGGGGGACTGGGCTCTGGTTCCCAATCTCTCAGTTCAAAATCGTAAATAACCATCAACTACAACGTTTCAAGAATGCGGTACTGCGATCAATGAAGCCATTCATTATAAAACAGTGAAACTGTTTGAAACAGTGAAGTTTTCCCTTGCCGAATTGTTTGGAATTCAACAAACTAACAGTTGGTGGACCAGCTTGTTTTTCAGCCCCGGATCCAAGTTTTCCTTCCCTCGGGCAAGTCCCATCTCCCAAACTACAGCCATTCAGCTGCTTTGAAACTGTGATGATCACCTGGAGGCTTAAGCCAGGACTTGGGACACAGTGGTCACTGTCCACTGGGGGCTCTGACTGCCCCACATCTGAACAGGACAGATGGGCGATGATATTCCAAAAAGGGGGTGTCAGTTCAAGAAGCAAATAGGCAAAGGAGATGCTCAACCTTGGTTCCATGACCTTGAACTCCTCACCCGCCTCCAGCGGAAAGGGCCTGGTTTCAAGGACCTCTGTCCACTCAGCTGCCCCAGGTCGAGTCCCACCTCTCCTCCTGGGCAGCTGGCCGCCTGGTCCTGGTCTCCAGACCGCAAAAGCAGGGTCTTCCTGGGCCACTTGGAGAGCTCATTGTGTCCCTGCTGTAAATGGCACTCTGGGGACTGCTGCCTGCAGCCCACGGCAGGAGCAAAGGCTGAGGTGGCTGCATGTGGTAGGCCAGCGCTTCTGGAGTTCTCCTGGGCAAAGGACGACACTAGAAGTCCAGTGGACCATCAACCATTTAAAAATGCGTAATTGTGGCATCGAGCACATTCATAAATGTACAGCCATCTCCTCTCCTCTCTAGTTTCAAAGCTCTTTCATCACTGCAGAAACACACTGGAGAAGCACACCCCATTCCACTGAGCAGTGACTTCCCATTGCTGCCCCCTGCCCCCTGGAAACCATGAATCTGAATCTATCTTAATAATACGTAACCTTTTAGTCTGGCTTCCTTAATTTAGGGCAATGTTTTTGAAGGCCATTTGAGTTGTAGCAAACATCTGTGCTGCATTCTTTTTTCAGGGCTGAGTACTATTCCATTGTAGGGATATACCACCATGTGTTTATCCATTCCTCCATCGACGGCACGTGTGTTATTAACTCATTTACTCCTTTCTGCAACCCTGTGAGGACTTTGTTTACAGAAGAGGAGACTGAGGCGCAAAGAAGTGAAGTGACTTGTCCGGAGTCACGCGAGTGGGACGAGGAAGCAGACGTGCTAGAACCCAGGAGCCTGGTTCTCTTCAGCGCTGTGCTTCTCCACAGAGCAGCTGTCTCTCTTTGGGGTCGGAAGGTGAAACTCAAAAGACACATGCAGAAAGCTTTGGAAACAGAAAAGTGGGGGAAGCTGTTATAAATGTCGGTCATGTGTTCCCAGGAGGGAGGAGAAAAGCGGAAGAGGGGAGAGGGCAGGGAAAGGGGGACCAAGGGGTCAGCGGGGGGCCGGTGCCGGTGCCGCATGGTTGCGGCCAAGCTCCGCACAGGCAGCCTTTGCCTTCAGTGCTGTCTCAGGGGGACGGAGAAAACTGGGCCTGGGGTTTGGGTCACAGGAGCCACAGACGTGAAAAGGAGAAGGACACGTGGCAAAGAAGCGAATCCAGCGGGAGGAGGACCGTGAAAACCAGCCGCTTGGAGGGGCCTTGCCCAGGCCCTGGGCTTCTCCCGCGATCGCAAGGCCTGGCGCCCGCAGGTCACCGTCTGGGTCACACGCGGGGAAGTGGAGACACCACTGGCTCCACGTCTCCCGAGGCGTCACGGGATGTCTGGTTTCTCATAAAAACATCACGGGTTGGGCCCCCTCCCACCAGCTGCTGGGGAACAGGGGGTGGGGAAGCTGTGGACTCAGGGCTCCCAGGGGAGCCTGGCTCTGCCCGCGCTCCCCGCTGCGCAGGGCTGGCCCAGGGCCCCCCGCCTTCCTGGGGCTGGGGTGGGGTGGGGCTCCCGGAAAAGGGGCAGCAGCAGCTCTGCCGCCCCCTCCCTCCCTTCCAGGGGTTTCCCTTTGGCGACCGAACCAGCCAAGGGACGTCCTAGAATTGGACTCGCAGCGCTGGGTCCCCCCACCTGGCCCCCACCCCGACCCCCACACCCGAGAGGCTCCCAGATGCTGCCAGGCGAGGCCAGACCAGCGTGACCTGCCTGTTCCTGCACCGTGGGGTCGCCCATCGCTGTAGGCCGCCGGCCTTGAACATGGGGTTCCCACCGTCCCCCTCTTAGCACGAACCCCTTAAACTGTACAGGGTGGGGAAGAGGCAGCTCCAGCGGGACCGAGGGAGACACCGGGGCCAAGAGAGGGAGAAGACGCCTTTCTTCATCAGAGGCTGGAGAGCAGGGCCTGGTCTTCTGCACAGGCCCCGAGCCAAGAATTCCTGCTCCGGCTGGGGGTCCGCACCGGCTCCCCGAAACTCCTGCTCCGCAAGTCGCAAGTCTGAGCAGGAACGCAGCCCTGGAAGCGGAGGCCTGGGCCATGCTGCCCCCTGCTGCCCAGCGGGAGCTGTGTCCCCAGCTCTCCCAAGGGGGTCCTGTGCCCACACTTACCTCTTCCCCCTTTATCTTCTAGCAAGAGGGCTGGGCACGGGTGGGCGCAGGCAGGTCTTTCCCATAACCAGGCCCGCCAGGCAGTGCCCACAGGCTCTTCCAGGCCACCACGTGCGGTCACAGTCGCAGGAGACTTTCCCAGGGGGCTCCCCGACCCACCGAGGACATGGTGAGGACCCTGAGGACCCCAGACCCTGGTGCCCCATTGCCACGTGAACACACTGATGGTCTCCCGCCCCACTGCGGGGGGCTGATGCCCTCTGGTTCTTGATCACTGTCCCAAACGGGCACAGGCAGAGTGACCATCCTCCCCTGCCCCCAGCTCCCAGGTGAGGCTACAGCGCCCGTCCACACCTGCTCTTCCCAGCCCCGACCCCCACTGTTCGGGTCCTGAAAGTCTGGGGGGAGAAGACCCTCCAGGGCAGGCTGGGTGGAGCCTGATCAAGATTCAGAGGGGCTGTAATCCCCTACCTCCCACCCAACCACCCACCCAGTAAGAAGGGAAAGAAATTTAAAACAGTAGAGGTGGGGGGGGGGCACAAAACTCCAAATTCCAATGCAGGAGCCCCAGGAAACCACCTCCGGGCAGGTTGCAGCCTGAGTTGGAGGGAGGTTCCACCACCTTGTGCGTCTGAGGGTGACACTGACAGGGCACCCGGGGGAGGAAGGCAGGGTGGTCCCCATGGGCCCTGTCCCCCTGAACCGGAGGGGGGAGGCCCTTGGGGGAGCAGGGGTGAGGGGAGCCTGCAGGTCCTGGGCCACCCACCCGGGCCCCTGACATCCTCCCAGCCAGGAAGCCCAAGGTGGCTGCCAGAGTCGGGTCACAGCGCAGGGTCGGGGGACATGTGCCACCCTAGACGGGGGGAGGGGAGCCTCAGGGTCTCAGCTGTTGGGGGCCAGGAGAAAGGCACCAGGTCTGTCCCAAAAGTATCGAGCCAATGTGTCAATATAATTAAAAGTCTGTGTTCGATGCTTTCAGAACAGACCTCATACATTTTTCTTTTAATTTTATTGTTGTATTACATCCATCCCCTTTTTGCTCCCCTGTCCCCCTCCCCACCCACCCATTCCCCCCAAAGTCAATCCCCCCTGTTGTCCATGTCCATGGTTCCTTTATACTAGGCTCTTGTCTAAGCTGCTCCCCTTCCTTGCCTCTGCCTCCCCCTCCCCCCAAATCCTTTCCCCCTGACCACTGCAGGCCTATTCCTTGTATTCATACACTTGGTTCTGTTTTGCTTGTTGTTAGTTTTGCTCATTATTGTCCCGTAATGGGTGAGATCATATGATATTTGTCCTTCACTGACTGGCTTATTTCACTAAGCATAATACTCTCCGGTTCCATTCATGTTGTTGCAAAGGGTACAAGTTCCTTCTTTCTTTCTGCTATATAGAATTCCATTGTGTAAATGGACCAAAGTTTTTTGATCCAATCATCCACTGATGGGCACTTAGGCTGTTTCCAGTGCTTGGCTATTGTAAATAGTGCCGCTATGCACATAGGTGTGCATAGGTTCTTATGAATTGGTGTTTCAGGATTCTTGGGGTATAGTCCAAGTAGTGGAATTGCTGGATCAAAAGGCAGTTCCATTTTTAGTTTTTTAAGGACACCCCATACTGTTTTCCACAGTGGCTGCACCAGCCTACATTCCCACCAACAGTGTATGAGGCAGACCTCGCACATTTTAACAAAATTGAACGTTATAAGAAAAGAGTTTATTAAAAACCTATCTCTAAACAGCCCTGGCTGGTGTGGCTCAGTGGATTTTGGTGTCTGAGTGAAAGAACTCTGTTCCTGAAATGCTAATTTCAACACTTTCTTTTTCCCTGTTGTTTTGAAAGTAAACCGCACGAAGCCACCCATTTGTATGATCACACACGGGATTTGTCCCAAGGAAAATCATGGAAAGCTCCCCAACCCGACAAAACACGTACCCTTTGACCTGTGACAAGTGAGGGGCGCGCCGGTGAACCCCAGCTCTGGGCCAGCACCTGCCAACCTGCTCCAATTAACCGCTTGTCCAGGACACAGGACACGTTCCTGTGCCTCCAGTCCAGGGAAGCATGTGTTTAATAGGGAAGAGACCAGTGGTGTGCAGGGAGAACGGAGTAAAACGAAGTGTCCCTGCTCAGCCAGGTCTGCGGGGCAGCCCCGCCTGGGACGGCCGACGGCCCGCACAGCAGGGTCCGGGCTGCTCCCCTTTGCGGCTGCCTGGACCATCTGCAGGGTGAAGAGGGAGAGAAAACTGTGACGTCTTCCTCCGTCAGCCCCACCTTAGGCCGCAGATGTCCCTTCTCGGCCCTGCCACCCCAGAGAGGATTTCCCAACGCCGAGGGGCCTGGGTTCCGGGCGCCAGGAAACTGCATCTCGAGCAGTTGTGTGGCCAGTGCGGTTTCAGGCTGTCCCAGAACAAGGTCTCCTTTCACTTGACCCCCTTTGCTAACACAGGGTTGTTGGGCTGGGCCCAGCACCCCGCGGGGCCAATGTTCAGGCCAAGAATGGTCTTCATTCTTCCCGAGAAGCCTTGGAAGTCTTCTAAAGAGCACAGGAAGCTGTCAGCCCGCTTTCTGCCGCCGCCTGGTCCCGCATCGTGGGAACCAGATTTGCTTGGAAAGGCATCCGTTTTCATCAGGCACCCTGATCAACCATCTCGGCACTACCTGCAAAGAATGGCATTTTGTCCAACTCCCATTCCTAGCGCCTTCAATCCCGCTTTCCCCGCAAATTACCTTATTTCCGCGGCGTGCTGTTGAAACACCCTTCACTTGGTAACTCCACCGGGATCTCTGCGAACAAGGCCGCAGGCTCGGGGCCCCGGCGCAGCACCGCACACGCCACCTCCTGGAACGGGGAAAACAGCCTCCTGATCTGCACTTACACATACTCAAAGGTAACATCCTGAGCCCAGACAGCTTCGCAGGCACGGTCGGAAGCAACCTTCACTCCCAGCTGGCGAGCTATCTCCTTCCTAGCCGAAGGGACAAACGCTCCGAGGGGAAAGTCACGTGCCCAGTTCACACACAGCCGGGATTTGAACCTAGATGTCCCACTTTTCTAGCACACACAAGGGGCTGTGCAGCATGACGCAGGGAGAGGTACACCGGTCCTGGTGTCACCAGGCTCTGCCAGCCTCCCACCTGTCTGTTGGGGGAAGCCACTGAACACCTCCAAACCTGTTTCCACTCCAGTAGCGGGTGTGCACTGAGAATGAAGATGACACACGTGTACCTAGATGTGCCTGGCACAGAACACTTGTGCAGTAGGTGGATAGTTACTATTATGACACAAGGAGCAGGGAAAGTGAAACGCAGAGTTTTTACATCTGCAAGCTTTTTATGAGACAGGATTTCAACGTACTCGAGGGGCAGATCATTTTTCCTTTCGCATCAGAGAGGACGCAAGGCAGTCTTCACCAGGACGCCCTTGGAGATTTCACAATCGACCCGACGATTCTGCACGCTGCCTATAGCAACGGCTTCTGGGGTGGGATGTGCTAGATAATCTGCTGGGGTTTCTGGAGAGACCTCGACGTTCCCCACTCCTCCTGCTCTGCTGCCCTGCCAGGCCACTGCACCCCTTCCTCTTTTCTCTCACCCGCTGTGCCCTTACCTCAACATTCCTAGGTCACTTTCTCCAACAGGATGTCAGAGGTGTGAAAGGTACAGGGAAAGGCGGAATCTGCGACTCTTCAGCTTCCAAGACTATACACTGAGCTACGCAGAAATAAGTTGCACATCCAATGCACCATCAGCATCCCGTTCGTGGGGAACTTGACAATGAAACAGACCTCACTCCACTAGGTGGCAGTAACGCTCTACCATGCAGCGCCCAAGCCGCTCTGGGGCTAGGGCTTCCTTTCGGTCATGGTTAAGGAACTACTTCGCCTAGACAACGCCTCTGTCAAAGGGGACTAGGCACTGCCGTCTGTTGACCTCTTCTATAGCTTTCCTGAACGTTACCAGTGTCATGAACAGTGTTCTCACACATCCGCAGGCCTATGGCAGAAACACCACCCTCAAAAAGAAAAGCTTGAAGTCCATCAGAAGACCCAGTCAAGTGGCACGTTCCCTAGCAGGGTCAAGGGAAACCTTAGGTGGGACATTGATAAAGATCTGCGCACGTTTCCACTGGGGTGGGCAAGAGACAGAACCCTTCACCGTAACCAGGGGAACTTATGCAGCTGGCCTATGTGAACATCTTCCTTTTGCATTTTCCAAGGGATTCCCTAAAATCAAACCTTTCATTAGAGGTCTTGACCCACTCTCTCAACACAAGAACAGAAACAAATGAAAAAATTTTAAATCCCTGCCGATTTACTCTAGTTATCTTGAATAGCTGATTCTGGGGTTGGAATAACAGCCAATTTACTTTTAAAAGGACTTTCACACTTTGTTATGCTGTCCAATGGCAAAACAAGACTTTAGGTAACAAAACAAGACTATTTTTAACTAGTGATGGCCATGGAGTAAAGGGAAACATTTACTGGAGTATCCCCAGTAAATGTGTTTTCAATGCCCCATAAAATCTGCTTCAAAAATATAGCACCTGCGGTGAACTTACATGTTCAGCCAAGATTCTATAATGTGAGCAATCTTACTAAGATATATTTTACACTTTAGATCTACCAATCTTTTAAAAGCAATAGTATCTTTCAAGCATACTAATCTGCTTAAATTCTTCAGCCTCTCAAGTAAACGAAATTATTAACTAACCAGAATGATCAGTTACTTCTTACTGCTTGGATCCTTACTTTTAAGAAGTAACAGACACGGTGAAACTTTTTAGAACGAACTGGTATACATTCATTCTATTTAAGATATGATAGGTTAAGTATTATGTTAAAATCGACATAATCTTGCCCTGGCTGGTGACTCAGTGGATAATCACCAGCCTGTGAACCCAAAGTCGTTGGGGATGGAACCCCAGCCATTCCCAGCCAGGAGGCATAATCAGGTTGCAAGCCAGGTTGCAAGCCAGGTTGCCAGCCAGGTCCCCAGCTGGAGGCGGGTGAAAAGGCAACCATACCTTGATGTTTCTCTCCCGTTCTCCCTGCCCTTCTCTCTAAAAATAATTAATAAAATCTTAAAAAAGATTAAAAAATTGACATAATCTGATGCTGATACCACCCGCTTTCCAGATAAAAATACAGTTTCCAGAGACTTGAGTTTACCTAATGAATGAATCTGGATATGTTCCCAGAGAATACTGTATGAATAAGAGACAGTAATGAGCAGAGAGACACTGAATCTGATAAGAACATCAACACATAACATTCTAAGTGAAACAAACAAACAAACAAAAAATAGCTGTAATTGTGCAGTAGGCAAATTTAAGTTGATAAGTGTCTTCCCAAACATATTCAAGTCTTGTAGATCAACTGTAAAACATTTAGGACCCACACTCTGTTACATCACAACATTGTTTATTATGTGGATTTTTACAATACAAACAAAAAAATACAGAGATGCAATATATGAATACAGCTAAAAGCAGAATGGTGACTTTTTTTCCTTTTCAAGAGGCCATGATTCCCATTTCTAGTAAAATAAAGAGACTGCACATAGATAGAGATACGTTGGTCGTTAGCTCCACAATTTTGCCTAGAAATGATCTATAAATGCATTTTCCCCCTGCTACTTACCATAAAGTGTAAAAAGGGAAGTAAAGGAAAGTTTCCTTTAGATGCTATATTCTATTTTAG
>PVIW01002999.1:86069-188186 GCA_004026585.1 Noctilio leporinus | reverse complement strand
GGCCTATTCCTTGTATTCATATACTTGGTTCTGTTTTGCTTGTTGTTAGTTTTGCTCATTATTGTCCCGTAATGGGTGAGATCATATGATATTTGTCCTTTACTGACTGGCTTATTTCACTAAGCATAATACTCTCCAGTTCCATCCATGTTGTTGCAAAGGTTACAAGTTCCTTCTTTCTTTCTGCTATATAGAATTCCATTGTGTAAATGTACCAAAGTTTTTTGATCCAATCATCCACTGATGGGCACTTAGGCTGTTTCCAGCACTTGGCTATTGTAAATAGTGCCTCTATGAACATAGGTGTACATAGGTTCTTATTGTTTTTTTTTTTTTTAATCACTTAGAATACTTCTTCCTAGTCCCTTCTTGCCTGCAAAGTTTCTTTTGAGAAATCAGTAATAGTCTTACAGGCACCCCTTTGAAGATAACTCTCTTCTCTTGCTGCTTTTAAAATTCTCTTTTTATCTTTAAGCTTTGGCATTTTAATTATAATGTGTATTGGTATGGACCTCTTTGGGTCTAGCTTTGGGACTCTCTGTGCTTCCTGTATGTCTATTTCCTTTGCCAAATTGGGAAATTTTTCTTCATTATTCACATAAGTTTTCAATTTCTTGCTCTTCCTTTTCTCCTGGCTCCTCTATGATATGGATGTTGGCATATTTAAAGTTGTCCCAGAGGTTCCTAAACCTCTCCTCATTTTTTCAGTTCTTGTTTCTTTATTCTGTGCTGGTTGACTGTTTATTTCTTCTTTATGTCCCAAAACATTGATTTGAACCCCAGCTTCCTTCCCTTCCTATTGGTTTTGTCTGGATTTTACCTTGTTTCACTTAGCATAACCTTAGCTACTTTCCTTCTGTGTTTGCTGTACTCAAACATGTCTGTGAAGTCTGTGAGCATCTTTATCACAAGCATTTTGAATTCTGCATCTGTTAAGTTGGCTATCTCCTCAGCTATTAGGTAGGCTCTCTCGTGGTCACTTAGTCTTCCCACCAGAACCTTGATCTGTTTCCCCCTTTTGGGCTATACTTCTGTCTCCCTGCCTCTGTGCCTTAGGTAGAGCTGTCACACCTGTTAAATTGTAAGAGGAGGAGCCTTAAGTATTTGTCAGTGCAGGGGTGACCTCTTTCACCACATTGTGGTGCTGTATGTGGGGGAGGAATCTGAGAGGGAGCAATGCTGCCTACTCAGCACTTGCCCCTTTTCCGCTAAACAAACAGACTGGGCTCTGTTGAGAGATGGGCAGTTTTTTCTGCTGCTCCAGCCTGCACTGGTTTTCACAGTCATTTGCTGCTGCTTCTGCCACCACCACCAGTGCTGCCACACTTAGTTAGCTCTGCCCCAGCTCTGCCCCTTCTACCTGTCTGGATGAGTATTTCTTTATTTCTTTGTTGTACCTCCCTTCAGTTACATTTTTCAGGATCTTTTTTTTTTTCAAATATAATTTTGGGTAGATGTATTCCTTCTTAGTTTAAAGGGAGACATAGCATGTCTACCTATGCCTCCTCCTTGACTAGAATTCTTTACTGCCATCTTGTCCCAATCCCCCTTTCTTATTTCTGTTGCCCTCTTGTTTTCCCACAAAAGGGTCTGTTATAACATAATATCATAACAAATTATTATATGAATAAAGATTAAAAGATTACAATGGTTCTGAGACACATGTTAAATCAGAATCCAAAAAATGTAATTGAATTTCTTAGAATCTCTAAATTGAGCCTGACTGTATATATATTTTTTAATATATGGTCTACTGTTCAAAAAGACAGAATTGTGTTCTAACACCATTTCTTGCTGGCTATGTATCTTCTGAGATTTTTCAGGAAATAAAATTGATATTACTATAAGATGTCTTGTCATAATATCACCAAACAACTATACCTTTTCTTCTAACTTGGCAATCTATACTTAATATTGTTGTGAGGGTGATATTTTAATAAATATACACATGAATTCCTTGTTGAAAATTCCTCAATGGTTTGTAGCCATATAAATAACTAAATATAAACCTATATCTATATAGCCATATAAGTAACTAAATATAAACCTATATCTATATACCTGGGCAACCTCTTTGCCCATGCATGTTATAATCTATTATTACTGAAGAATATATAGCTTCCTTATAAAACAGATTTTGCACAAGTTACCACCTTTGCTTGCTCTCAATTGTTTGTAAGCTTTCAGATCCACCATTACTAACTCTTCATTCAGAAATCTTAGACTTTGCCAGGGAGCTTACTTATCATTATAGCATTATAGCAAGTTTTTAGTCATTATACTTTTATATTATATTGTAATTTTTCTCATGCAACTCTGTTTCCTCCTGAGATTTTAAACATTTTGAGGGTAGGGAATATACATTTTCTTCTTTGGATTCCCATTCTGATATAGGAAGACAAAATATTGGTAAATAATGAATATCCAAGGGCTTTGTTGAATGTATAATTCAACATTTTTTCACAACTCAATGATTTATCTAGTTAGTAGCTATTATTTTTCTGTATAAGTTCATTAATTTTCAGATGGTCAAATAACCAGTCAGTATTAGAACTGGGATTTTGAATCAAACAGGTTAACACAGAGTGAACTTTTATTGATATTTAGAGTTGGTTACCAGGCTATACTGCCTCTGTACTACTGATGATCCAAAGGCAATCTCTTTCTCAAAAATAAGACTGGGAAAGCATATTTTAGTTTGTCAAGTACAAGTCTCTTTCTCTTTCTCTCTCCCTCTCCCCCACTTTACTGTGGTATGATTAACACATAAAAAACTATACATATCTAATGTATACAATTTGATGAATCTGGAGATAAAATACTTAGGTGAAATTTTCAGCACAAATGTCATAATCATGTTAATCACCTCCAAATCTTCTTTTTATCCTATTTGTTAAAAAAATATCTAATAGCAGTATTTAACATAGATCTATCTTTAGGAAAATTTGAAGTGTACAATACAGCATTATTAATTATAGGAACTACAGTGTGCAGTAGATTTCTACAGCTTACTCATCTTTTATGACTGACCTTTTTACCCTTTGACCAATACCTTCTTGTTTTTCCTCCTCCTGTACTCTGGCAGTCATCATTCTGGTCCCAACTTCTCTGAAAACATGATTGATTGATTGATTGATTGAGAAAGCAGCTACAAACTTTTATGCTGATATATTCAAGTAAAAAATTGGGATGAATTTGGGTTGTAGTAAATGCTGCAGCACATGGGTATACAAAGTTGTTATGTATACTTTAAAAGACAAATAATTTAAAAATATATTTATTTAAAAATACTTGAAGAGATCTCCTTTACCAATAACCAGGGAGACTGAATTTATATTACACCTTCAAAAGACAAAATACATTGTGAATAATCAAATAGCAATGTAGCTAAACTCCATATAAATTTACTAAATTAGAAAATATTTCAATACTAATATATTCAAAGTGCATATGTTTTATCAAATGTGTTTTTAAAACAGTTCTTTTTAGTTACAGAATAGAAGCTTCTCTCCTTGTATTGATCTTAGATATTATGTCCCTTCTTCATTTTCCCTGTGGAGTTCTGGGTTCCATGTTATTGGGGTAATAGTAGCAAATTGGGACAGTTTTGAAAGTAAGATACTAATAAACACTAAAGTAATTAAAGACAAACCAGTAGGAAAACCAATGTAAACTGGGCAAACCAGGACAAGTGGTCACCTTATGCATCGACCATTTCTTTAATGTTTTGTAAGTCATATTATACAGGAGATGTAGGGCCTCCTAGATGCCTAGATTGGATTTATTTAGTGCCCATACCCCCATTTTTAAGAGCAAATGGGCTTTCTAAACTCAGATGCATAAGTATGTCCTTATGCCCCCTATTATTTTTCTTAATTTTATCACTCATCATCTTTGTACTTAATATCTCACAACTTACCAAATTCTAAAGCTTATTTAATAATTATTATTACCCTGTGAATTCATGGGTTTCATGTAAATTTCTAGAACTTCATTTTAAAAATCACAAAGATTCTAGAACATGTACACCTTAAAGCTCTATGTCCTCCTTTCTCTAGACACCTATAATCCACTTTATATTCTTTTCTTCCATTGTGCTGCGTACAGCAGATCATTTGACATACTACATATTCTGTTAATATTTACCATCTCACTTGATATTTATTGTACTTATTTATTAGATGTTTAAGAGTCTCTAAATATCGTAGGAGCCAAGACATGAAAGAAGGGAAGGAAAACTTATACTGTAATAGTATGATTATTATATATAAAAATTTAAAAACTAAAACATTGAGCTTTCCTATGGTTCAAAATTAGCCTGGGTTATATAGTTTGAAAATACTTATCATCAGACAGACCAATAGAAAAAATTCTTCCACTTACATTTTCATAGTTTGTAGCGGTTTGCAAGTACATTATAAAACATGGCTTTGTAGCCCCAGAATTGGATATCTCTACATAATTATTAATATAATAGATTTTGTAAGTGCTGAATAATAATATTTTTTAGTTCCATTGTAGTTCTTTATGGGAAAATTATTATTGATAATTAATTGTAAATTCATACTTTTATCTGAATATTTATCATGACACTGACATCTCAATATAATATGACAAATATATTCACTTTCACTTGATACTGGGAAGTAATGTTATACTATCTTCTTTTAACAACCTAAGTACCTCTAATTAACATTTAATATTTTATATGATTTTTATTAATTTTTATATTATTTATTTTATTTATTATTTTCAGAGAGAGGGGAAGGGAGAGAGGGAGAGAGACATCGATGTATGGGTTGCCCTTCACCTGCTTCCAGCTATGGACCTGGGTGGAGACTTGGCTGGAGATCTGGCTGGAGACCTGGCTTGCAACCTGGTTATGTGCCCTAGCTTGGGAATTGAACCAGCAATGTTTGGGTTTGCAGGCTGGTGCCTTATCCTCTGTACCACCAGCCAGGACTTTATATTATTTTTAGATCTCAGTTTTATAAAGATTGCTAATAGCTTATATGAAGTCGAAAACAGAATAAAGTCATAAAATACCTTATTACCAAAGATTTATATAAATACATATATATTGTAGCTGCCAAATTAAAATGGGATAGTTTTTCTACTTTTAAATTTAACTTAACTTTCTTAAACAATCTTTACTGTTATATAATTAGATATTCCCCAGAAATAGGTTTTTTTACTGCTAGGAAAACAAGTTAGTGATTTATTACAAAACATTGAAAAGTTGTGGAGTCTTTGACCTTGATATTTACCTGAATTATTCACATTCTTCTATTGGGATTCACTTCAGTATGTCATACTTAAGGCTGGAAACTTTCAACTGCACTGTTACATGTATAGATTCTGAAATATCATCTTGACTTTATCTTTTACTTTGCGTACATAACCTTGCAATTTTTTTTAGTAAGTTATCTTCTCAAATTGTGCTACATTCTCTTCAAGTTGTCTCAGTAGTGCTGCTCATAAATTATTCAGTTGTAATTTTAATGTTTTAAAGAGGTGTAAATTTAAATCTGAATATTCCTTCATTTTAAAAGCACAAGAATAACAATAATATGGTTAATGCATCATTTATCAGTCATCTATGACTCCAGCTTAGGTATAAGTATATGATTAAAAATAAATTCTTTTTATTTTATAGAATAAGTATGCTTATAATACATAGTTAAAATATATGTAGATTCTCTTAAAATGTATTTAAACAATATATAATATTAATGAAAGCTCTCTTCCAATTTTTCATGTTGTCACCAAGTTCCATCAATCTAGCTTCAAATATTTTAAAATGATTCCCTCATCATATTTTCCAATGTCAGCATCTTCCAATATTCCCCATCTTTTAGCTCATCTGCTATAATAACCTCTAAGCCCCATTGATGTGTATACCCCACTGCTACTTCTTTCCTACTCTTAAAATAATGGGGGTTATACATTCTTGCTTTAAAACACCGTGTTACTTAAGGTGTAAGTCAGAATTTCTTAGAGTGGCATTTAGGTTGCTTATAATTTGGATTCATCCTTTATTTTCCAGTTTCTTTAACAAAACACAAAAAGTCTGCTACCATCCCCATTTGTGTGTGTGCCCATGTGTTTATATAATCATAAGCATCCATGTGAATATACTTATATAATCATTCAATCACATTGACTGTCCTGCATAGACTTCTTTACTGTATGATCAATTAGCCATTCGAAAACCACAGAGAAAATAAACCTCATTCAATAAATTACCTTGTAATAAGTGGTTACTTATCTTGGATGATTCAACTTAAATATTTTCTATCATAGGTTGTATTCAAGAGGCAAAGGTGGTTATTAGTATAAATTAAGGGTTGTTGGGATCAATACCTGTGGATTCGTGTCTTAGCAGACAGAGAACATAGGTTCAGATATAATTTAAATAATGACCTCTGAAGATACCCTTTCAAGTTGCTTTAGGTAGGGAGAAGGCTGGGCATTATTTTACATCTGCATCTTCCCATCAGCAGATGCAGGCTGTCACCAAGAAGTCAACACTCCTCATCCAGGCAACACTCTTCATCTAGAATAATTCCTAAAGTTAAACCACAGTTAAAGACTATCTGTTGAAGCGCTTCCAGCACCTGGAGAAATTCTTTAATCCAAAAGAAGGATCAAGGAAGCCTATCACAGAGTCCTCTGTCCTTACAGCAGTCACCAAGACTAGTTAGTATGAACTAAAAGAATAAAATATTAAGCACTGAAATATTAAAGAGAATGTACTGCAAACATTGTTTTATCTGATAGAATGTGAACCATTCACTTAGAATGTAAAATATACAAAGAGATTACAAAGTAGAGTGTAAATATTTGAACATATTAATTGCTTCCTTTCATATACACATGAACACACATATTCTTCTGATATAACCTTAATAGAGAGGTTAAAAATGGAACAAAAAGAAAATATTGAAGCAAATATATAAAATGATTAATAATCTTGCAACTAAAGTATTGAAATGGAGAGGGGATTTAACTCTGTGGGGTTAAAATAGGAAACTACTTTTTCAACAGACTCTTCCTCCAGTTATACTTCATTAAACAACTTTTGTTTAACTTGAACTATATCCTATGACTTTCCAATCATTTTCAATTGTAAGAAAAATCTTATTAAGGTAACTTGATATATTGGTTATTAAAATGTCTAGTTCATCTAAATTTATCTTCAGTTCTGACACCATGTTCACACCTCAGGCTTGATCCTTGACTCCAGGTTTATGGGCCTGCAGAGCAGAGGAGGGAAGGGATTCGAGGCAGGAAACCTGGGAGCTATGTAATTAATGAGTGACAGTGATGCCTCTATATGGCCATCACAGATGGAGACTTCACTTCATGCGTTGTGCTCTGTTCTTTGGAAGTCCGGTAGGACTTTGACTCTACCTAGCTTCCTGGTAAATGGCTATGTGCTCATCCAGTGACTTGGCCAAAAGCCCCAACTTTTTGTCTTACTGTTCCAAATTTGGCCCTCTCATGAGTTGGGTGATATGAAAGAAACTTAGCAAGGCTATCCTATCTACTGCCTTTGGAATTATTTCATGTTTGTCCTGTCAAATGATGTAGAGACATTTGTTTAATTGCTAAACCCTTTCTCCTCATCATGCCATGGAAAGGTTCTCCTAACTTGTGCCTTCAGCCTTCTCCAGTAGAAAATAGTCTCCAGGTTCATAAACATTACAGAACTTCCTAGAGCACATGCCAAACTTTCTCAGAAACTATCATACCATTTTCCATGTCTATGAGGTATAGAGCCAATAAAAAAGTTTGGAGTTCAGCAACTGTTCAGGTGAGAAAGAAGGTGCCCTGCTTCTCCTACCTCCCACAGGAAGTGCCATAATTTTCTCTAAGTCTATAAACTTCCTTTAAATAAGCTATACAAAATTCCAGTGTTTTCTGATGTAGTTTGCAGAGCTGAGAATCCTTCATGGATACATCTTGTACCATTCTTTAGGATAGATGGATGCTTATTTCTTTTAATATCCTATTTTATCTCTACAAGACAAATTACTTCTATAAAATATGATTTGCAGATACCATGACCTTAGTATATTTAAGGCAATAGATATTAATAGATGACTTACTAATGAATTAACATAACTCAAAAACTAAACAACCCTTCTTCCTCTATTGAATGACTATAATACTGTGAGGATGCAAGATATAATTTTTCTCCTACATTTCTAAGTCTTTTTCTTGTCTGAGATAATAATCCAATTAACAGTGACAGATTAAAAGAGGAAAATAACCAAACTTAATTTATATGTACATGTCATCGAATATGAGACCAAAAAAAAACAGATTAGGAGGTTGAGACATATGCATTCCTAGAGCTAAAGAGAAGGGGGGAGGGGAAGACTGAGGGTGGGGGTTCTGGTTTAGGACATCAAAGGGCAGGAAGACAATTCATATGGAAATGAAAAAGCAAATGTCTGGTGAATAAACGTTTTCTGGATCATCTTTAACCCAATGGGCTGGGCTAGGTTCCCCTTTCTCTGTTACACATTAGCTCTATTAAACTATACTTATCTCTGGTATTTCCCTTCCCAGAAAAGGACTTCTACCTAAATTCCTTTTAGGCAGTTAAGGGGAAGATGAACGGTTTGTCTCCAGTCTTTCCTTAAAAAATGCCAGCTTAACATCAGTACTCCAAAGGACATATTTAGGGGTGGTAAACTTTGATCATTCTCAATACTCTTTGCCAAAACATGTGGACTGAAATTTTCATTATTGCACAGAAAAGGAATTGAAAACTGTGTACAGTTGATTGTTAATACTTGATTTTGAGTTACTTAGTTTCAAATATTTATGGTTGAAGGAGAGAGAGAGAGGATAAACTCAAATTGTTAGGAATATTGCTTGTCATTCTATTGAATATATGTCTCAGATCCAATGTGTTGTAGAAGAAAATATGACTCTGCTGTTTCATCAGTCCTTGTCCACGCCAACTCGTGTCCTTCAGGTTGTATGCTTTACTTATCACTGAACGTGCTTCTAGTTTTTAAAAAGATTACTTATTTTAATAAAACATGGACCCCAGCAAAAGCTACTGCTTCATCTGATATTTGATTTGAGGGAGTAGTATTCTATTTCAATATGGAGAAAACAGTAGTGTGTATTTTGAAAGCCAGAACATAGATCTTCAAAATGGCACTTTTTCAGTAACTGACAAAGGTGATTTTTGACATTAGGTTTAATTTTTATTAGATGCACTGGCACTAAACTAAACTTTGATTAAGCATCATGCTGCTGTATAATCTTTTTGGAAACTAATTTTGGCAATGTGTATTCAGTCATAAACCACACCACATATATATTTGGAATGATGTACTACAGGAAAAGAGGGCTTGGAATTTTACATTCCCTGGGCTTATATCAAGACTCTAATGGTTTTTATTTACAAATTCTGTTTAGAACATTGCCTCCTATAATCCAATTAACTCCATAGTCAAGACACCTTTCTTATTTCCAATCTAATTATGGTACTTCCCTGCTTAAAAGGTTTTTATGGTATCCTGTCATCTACATATAAAGCCCCAAATTCCTTATGGTGGCTGCATTTATTGATATCTTTCTAACGTAACTCCATTTACTTTTCCTGGTACCTCTAGTCTTTCACTCCCATTTAAATACTCACTATTTTTCAGATAATCCATATGAAATCATTCCAGTCTTTATTTCTTTATTCTTCTTGATAGATATGCACTTCCCATCCTTTCTTGAAAAATTTAACTTTAGTCTTTGAGGATCTGGATCTGTCTCAGTCAGTCTGTCCCTGTGACTCTTTTGAATGTGGTACATGATTAACAAGTGAATTTTTAATTATTATATTAGAACTCCTGGAGAACATGGACTTGATGTACTATAAGCTTTTTACACTTATTCCTGTTAGGTGACAGAGACTAGGCAATCAAAAAATGTGTGTTGAATACATGGTTGGAATAACATAAATAAGTGATTAACAAAATGTTGACTTTTATTTGAAAACATTAAAATAAGTACATTTTAATATTTTCAAATGATTATGGATTAACTAATGATTGTGCATATTATGAATATTTTCTTGTAGATATGAAATTGATGTGTTGGGATAGCAAAGAGCCCTGAAAAATAGAGAGAGGATCTCCCTCTGAATCAGAGAACAGATATGTTTTTTGAGCAGGAGGATAATAGAGTTAACGTTTCTCTCTCACTTTGTGCCAAAGTTGGGCAGATTTGCTAGCAATCTCCTTTAGAGATTAGCTTAGGGTCTCATAAATTTGTGTTTTCTCAGCAATGACATAAAACCACAGTCATGCTGCATCCACCTGGGACTCTCCTCATGGTTTCCAAAGGATTTAGGTATATCAAAAAATATTTTACTGGCAGGTTTACAACTCAGGAATTATCTTTCTCAAAGACCTGGGAGTCATTTCTTTGAAATGTAATCATCAAGAAAATAGTGCTGTAAGTAGATGTACTTAATAGTACAAAGAAGTAGATGACTTGCTGAAAACAGCCAGTGGCATAGGTAAGAAAATAATCCTATTCCTGTTCTTTAATTTATACTGCCTACTTGAGAACAATTGCTCAAATAGTACAAATTTTCATTAATGCCATTCTCTTTATTTCCTTTCTTTTTTTCTCTTGACATATAATTGACATTTAATACCCTATTACTTTCAGGTGTACAACATAGTGATTCAATATGTATACACATTACAGAATGTCTATTTACAATCTGGCCCCCAACTTATTACAATATTTCTAATTATGTTTCCTCTGCTATTATATTTTATGATGTTTTATAACTGAAAGTTTTTACTTCTTAATCCCCTTCATCTATTTTGCTGTCCGCTCCCCCCAACCCGCTTACTCTCTGGTAACTAACTACCAATTTGTTTCCTGTACCTATAAGTTTGTTTGTTTGTTTGTTTGTTTAGTCTGTTCATTTGTTTTTAAATTTTAGATTTCACTTATAAATAAAATTATATAGTATTTGTCTTCTTTTTTGTGACTTAGTTTATGAACCATTCAAATGATTACAAATGGGAAGATTTCATTCTTTTTTTATGTTTTTTTTTCTTCTTGTGTATGTGTGTGTGCACATGCAGTATTTTCTTTATTCATATAGTAATGGACACTTAGGTTGTTTTCCTATCATGGCTATTATAAATAATACTATAATGAACATAGGTCTGTATTTATCACTTCGAATTAGTGTTTTCATATGCCTAACCAGGAATCAAACTGGTGACCTTTCAGTTTATAAGACCACACCCAGTCAACTAAGCCACACCTAATAGGGTGGCACTTTCATTTTTTTTTTTTTTTTTTTTAGATAAATACCTTGACAGTGGAAATGCTGGATCATAGGATAGTTATTATTATTATTTTCTTTCTTAAGGAACATCCATACTGTTTGCTATAGTGGTTCCACCATTTTATGTTTCCACTAACAGTGTGCTGGAGAATAATGTGTATTCTGCTGTTGTTTAGTGGAATTAGGTCCACATTGTCTACAGTGTTGTTTACATCCTCTGTTTTCTTATTGATTTCTGTCTGGCAGTTCAATCATAATTGAAAGTGGTATATTAAAATATCTTACTTTAATGAACAAACTGAACTAAAAAGCAAAATAGAGACTGTTCAGCTAGAAAGCCAGCCGATAGCTCTGAGGGGTTGGAGACGGAGGGTTAGAACAAAAAAGAACTCATAAATATGGTGGAAAGCAATTTGGTGATTGTGGGGCGCGTAAAGGGGGTTGGGTGGGAGAGGGTATGAGGGTGAACATGGTAATGGAAGATATATAATAAAAATAAACTATTTAAAAATTCCTACCCTAGTTGTGTTGTTAATTCTCCACTTCTGTCAATGCTCATACCTGTGGGTGCTCTGATGTTGAGTGCATATGTATTTATAATTTCATCTTTCTGGTGAATTTCCCCTTTTTCATTATATAATACCTTATTTGTGATTTGTGAGAGTTTTTGACTTATTTTGCCTCATAAAAAGTGTGGTAAATCCTGTTCTCTTTTGGTTAGCATTTGAAGGGCATAATATTTTCTTTCCTTTCTCTTTCACCCTTTGTGATTTTTGTAAATCTAAAGTCAACCTTTTGTAGGCAAATTATAGTTGGATATGCTTTTTTTTCATCTATTCAGCTATTATAGTTTTTAAATTGAGGAGCTTAATGCAATAATATTAATTATTGACATGGAAGGACTTGATATTGTTAGTTTGTAAAATTTTTACCATATTTTGGCCTTTGTCCCCCTTATTATTGAATTTATTGAGAAGACACTGGTTACAAAATTATAAGGCTTCAGGTGCACAATTCCACAACATACCCTCTGTACACTATACTGGGTGTTTACCACATGAAGTCAAGTCTCCTTCCATCACCGTTTATTCCCCTGTACCCTCCTCCAGCTCCACCACACTCCTGTCCCTGGCAATCACCGCACTGTTGTCCAAAATCTCCTGTGCATCTTTATTTAGATATGTTAATTTTTATTTATTATGGGTTTGAATTAAATATTGTATAGGTATAACAATCTATAACCTGATGACACCTGGAATTCAATCGTATACCAAAAAATCCTACTTTTTTTCTCCTTCATACACTTTATTGATTTTAAAAATTACATATTTTTATATTTTATAACCATTAATGTATTGTATAGATATACCTAATTTTATACTTTTGTCTGGCAAATTCTTTACTAGTAATTAAGTGTTTTATTTACCATCAATACAGTATTCTCTATTTGTTTATACATTTATCTTTATCAGTAAACTTTTTATTTTCTTATGTTTTCATGCTGCTGCTATCCAGCAAACTATTTCAATTCAGAGGATTACCTTTCACATTAGCTGTAAGACAGGTCTAGTGGTAATAAATTCTCTCAGTTTTGGTTTAACAAGGAATGCCTTTAGTTATTCATTTCTCAATGATAGTTTTTCTAGAGTTAATATTTCTGGTTGGTCAATCCTATTATGCTTTCAGCACTTTGAATATATCATGCTCCTTTCTGGTCTGCAAGCTTTCTGCTAGGGATCTTGTTAATTTTATGGAGGCCCTTTATGTGATAAGTTTCTTTGTCCTGGGGCTTTCCAAATTGTCTTTTCAACTTTGACCTTTGACAGTTTGATTGTAATGTATCTCAATGTGTTTGGCTTAAAATTTTTCTTGTTTGATTTTACTTGATCCTAATTGTCTTTTTAACTTCAACCTTTGACAGTTTGATTGTAATTATCTCAATGTGTTCGGCTTAAAATTTTTTCTTGTTTGATTTTACTTGATCCTAATTGATTTTACTTGATCCTAATTGATCTTACTTATTTGGTTTTACTTGATCCTAATTAGGGCTTCTTAAATATGGACGTTCATTTCCTTTCACAGTGTGGGAAGATGGCAGCCATTATTTCCTCAAATAAACTTTATGCCCCATTTTGTGTCACTTCTCTTTTTGAAACTCTCATAATGCAAATTTCATCTTCCTTACTGCATCCTTTCAGTACTTCATGCTTTCTTCACTTTTCTTCAATCCTTTTGTTTCTGCTACTTTTGTCATAACTTGAAATGACCTGACTTTAAGTTCCTTTCAGGCTTCTGTTTGGTCAATTCTGCTACTGAATAAACTCCTTTAGTAAAATTTTCAATTTAGTTATTGCATTCTTCAACTCCAAAATTTCTGTGTTGTTTTTAATATTTTATATCTTTGTTGTTGATACCCTCATTCTGTTTATTCATTATACTCTTGAGGTAATTTGGCATCTTACTGATGGTTATTTTTGATTTTTCGTCAGGCAACTCATACCTTCATTACCTTAGGTCAATTTTTTGTAGACTATTTTGTTTTTTGGTTGGCCCACAATTCTGTATTTGTGTGTGTGGAGCAGGTGCTGGTTTTATAGAAAGAAAGAGATTTACCAATCAGTCCAGCCAGAGATTCTGGGGACTCCTGAAACCTTTTCTGTGAATAAGTCTTCTCTAAACCCCTCCCCAGTTTTTTTTTTTTTTTAATTCCAGAAATACAGGTTTTCCCAGTTTACTTTTTCTAGAACTTGTAGATCTTTTACTTGATGGTGCCTTCAGTGCTGCTGGTTTCTGGAGCTGATTTCAACACTCAATCCTTCTTGTTCCTAAGGCCCCAGGCACATAGAGTATGCCAAATTCCATCAACATTCCAAGATAAGTGAGATAGAAACCAGTTTCTCAGCAGTGTGCTGAAAAGATAGAACATTGTATGTATGCTCCGCTGTTCTTGTGCACTCCACCATTGAGCCCTCTGAGACCCACCAATCTGTACTTGCCTCTGCTCCCTGAACTATAAGCCCTTTGAAGTTTTTTTCTTGCTTTTACAGCTGTCTCCATGTGTCTAGAGTATACCATGTGTCAGCAGTGCCTTAAATTGGGCACGACAATTCTGAGCCAGGGGAAGAGCAATGGGGAGTGAGAGTCATACAAGTTCAATCCGTTGCTTTTGTTCTCAGTGCGCCCCAGTATAGTAAAGTATCCTTTAAGTCAGTCAAGGCAAAAATCAGTGCCTTATACAATCCTTTAGGAGTCTGACTAGTTTGTGTCTGTTCCGTCTTGTCTTTCCCTTGCAAAGTAAAATCTGGGAGCTACAAGTTTCTTTCTAATTATATCCCACTGAAACTCTAAGAAAGGCTATGGTAAGTGACTGCCAGAAATTTTTTATCAGCTTTGATATATCTGGTTCTGTGCTCACTTAGCGTATAGGAACCTCTTATTTGAATTCTAGAATTCTTGCCATGGGATTTGGCTCATTTATTATTGAATGAGTATTTTGGTTGGGGAAGAAAGGTATGGAGCTTGCTGTCCCACCATCTTGCTGATGTCACCTCCCAATGAGGAACAGTATTTTGCTGGATTTTATATTCTTACTTATTTTTGTATTGAAAATAATTCTCTTAAAATTGTTTTTTAATGTTATATGGAATATAGTATCTTGCATTACTTTTTCTGTTCAAACTGTAGGTTATTTAGGCCTCTTTTTTTTGATATATTAGCCTACAGAAGAAGAGGTTTAGCTAATCAAACATTAGAACCTTAATTGTGAGTTTGGTAGAGGGGAAAAAATACTATAATTCACAGATGTAAGTTGTTTTAAAGGCCCAGCTCTTTGTTCTCATGTAAAAATAATAATAACTAGAATAGAAACATTTACAAAATTGATCATTCTCTTTTAGGATTTAAACTGAAATTAAATTGGTTTGAATTTAATGATCACATTGCCATCTGGCATTTGCAATTTTGTAATCTACACAGATGCCATAAGATGTGGAAGGCAGGAACAGAAAAAAAGAAAGTAATGTATATAATTCAAATATAATATGGCATAGCATCTTAAAACTTAAGTATGCAATTACTGTTAAAGGACTATCCATAAGGTAATTATCAGACAAGATTTTATACCAACACTTGAAAAGATATGTTTCCTATGGTTTTATGCTTTCTTTGTGCTTCTAAGGACAAGTTATTAAATGTGTCTTAGTAAAATATTTTTAGGTGCTTCTCAAATGTAATGTGCTATCTCCTTTGTGTGATAACTGTAACTGGCCAAGGAAACAAGGCTAGTATTTTACTTGCCCCCTTGTATATATTAATGAATATTATTTCTAAATATATAATGATGAAGAGTAAATATTTTAATGTTGCAATTAAAGTAAGGATTGAAAATTATGTTTATTACAGAAAAGAGGAGAAATTAGTTCCCGTGACATTGCAAGTTTCTTTTCATGAAATGCCAATCTGACCACATACCTTTTATTAGTTTTCAGTCACCATTTATTTTTGATTATTCAGGTTTTTTAGTACCTGCATGTGCATGTTCCAAATTTATATAATGAAAACACCTCAAAACTGTTACCATTTAACTCCTATGGCTTCATGAAACTCACAAGCATCTATGTCAGTAATGGTCTTGGCACAAAAGAGAAGCACATGCAAAAGGGCTAAGATATATCATTTTAATGAAGAAAAACATTTAACATAAGTATGAACAGGGTGAGAAAATCTATACAGGATGGCAAAGCACCAGTGATGACTGACCCCAAAGAGGTTAGGGAACCAAAACCTAGATCCATGCAAAAGGAGCCATGCAACTGGATTTCTGTAGCTTCATAATTTATTTTTAATAAGGTAATATTGAATCCTTCCTAGAAATATCCAGAAAAGAGTAAATGGTTGAACAATGAATAGTATCCCATAGGAGGGGATACAGATTAGAAGACAGAGAGAGATGGGCCTTAGATAGGAAGACACCAGCTCCTCTATGAAGCATGACAAATAGAGTGACAAGAGGGAAAAGGATTAATCTGGCTGAATTGGTTCAACTTCTCAGGTGAAAGAGTAACAAATGGATTATGTAGATAATTGAAAATGATGGTGATGATGTTGAGGGACAGAGGCCCTTCCTGGTAACAATGATATATTTTTTATTAAGGATAATTGTATGCTAGGTGTGATTAATGCTATCCAGTTTTTATTATAGGTTTGTTATTACCATCTATTTACAAAAGAGAAAATTTAGAAGCAGAGTGATTCACACGTGAGGTTGACTTACCTGTGTCCAGTAGGGTTGGTATTTTGCCAAATGGCTTTCTAATAACTGTAGCACAGAGGGAAGGAACAATTTGACTGGAAAATGAAGCGATGTTTTCTTGCCATTTAAGGATTTATTGGCTGGTGATGACCATGGCTACAATGTGGTATTTACATGCCTAGCTCTGAAGTGGGTGTCCTACAAATCATAACTGTCTATTTGTGGGCACAGAGAAGTTGCCAAGAAGTTTCAAGACAAACTCAGAGCTACCAGTGAAGGATCTATTGACATAATGAAGAACAAAGCAATCTTCTGCAACTCATATTATTATTTTTTTATTCTAAGTATTAGCTAATATTTTTCAAGGGCAAAGGGTGGCCAGAAATCCTATTACAGAAGGGAAAATGTCTGTCTTCTATAATTTCCACTATAAAGAGAGTTTGAAGCTTTTATTTATTTTAATGCTTTTATGTGGATAATTACTATACTTCTAGAAAAGGGCCTTAGTTTCAAATTAAATTAATTTTAGCATGACTGTATCAATCACTTTTTTTATATATGGGGATTCACCAATGAAACCACACTTTCCTCATCTACAGATACATTTTAGGAATAGGGAGCTTGAGAGACTCTTTTTACCAAGTATGGATCAAAAATTAAAACTTTCTTTGATAAGTGACAGCTCTCCCTATCCCCGTGAGTGATGCTGTCCCAAGAAATGAATAATAAAAATATTTTTGATAAGCATCAAACCCTTATATTTCATATAAAAACATCATACACTTAATCTTTATGGTTTTAACTTTGTGTATACCAAGCCACAAGGCTGTGTGCTGCAGCTGTATGCAGCAAACTGAAGAGCTTTGTTTCTAGATATGAGGTTATTTAGCAGCAGCAGTAATCTCCCAGCCTTTTAGAGAAACTAATTATTTCTTTGAAAGCTTAAAATAGTATAATCTATGGACCTGCACTGTGGCGTATTGGCTTTCTGCTAAACAAGTTAACTTGTCAATAAACAGTTTTATTAAGAAGCTAGTCAAAGTGAAGTAATGTCTGTTTGCCAATGTTTAAAGGTTAATAAGAGATCTTGAGAGGTAATCTTTATGTTGCATGGGAGAAGAAAGAGACAGGTATGCCTTTGTAAAGCTGCTGCAGGAAAATGATTTGAACTGCTATAGAGCTTCTGATTTCTAGAACACAATGACATAAACCAGAATGATGAGTCATTTTCTGAAAAGGGGAAAAGTAAATAGGAAATTCCTTTCCCGGGAATATGTGCAGTAGAACCAGGTGACAAAGCAGAACTTGGAGGCATATACTGTAGGAGTAAAATTGTGACCATAGAGGGGGAGGAGTCTAGCCTGGGAAAATTAGGAAAAAAACCTGATAGGATAAGGGCAGAAAGCCCCAAAAGGTCCAACAAAGGGGTTGAATAAAAAGAGGGCCCAGGACAACCCCAGAAAAAGCCAGGAAACAGGTTGGACAATTTGAAGGATAGCCTGCTTGTTTCTGAAACCAATACAATCTATGGAGAATTAGCAAGGCCTTCGGGGCAGTCGCACCAGAGTCTACTCACCCTCTACAACCCAGATGGTGTATTATTTCTTTTCACCTCAATAATTCTTGCCACTATGCTCAACTTCTCCCAAATATGCACCCCTTAAAATTCTCTTCTTGGGATATGCACCTCAAGGGTGCATTTTCTCCAGTAACACTAAGAAGAGTAAATGGTAAATATAAAGTGTCTTTTGAGAAGAAATGTAAATGTGTCCCAAGAATAGAATAAAATTGCTGCTTACTGCTTCCTTCTTTTTCATCTTCTGCTCCTATCTCTCAACTACAAGAGTTTTGCTAATTACCCCTCCTGTTTACTAAATAGAAGTAAAACCTAATGACTTTCTCCTCTTACGTTGTGTGTCCTAAGAAAATATGCAAATTGTTGCCTTTAGCAATTCATTCTAAAAGTATGAATCCTGTTGTTACTGTAGGTAGTTAGCTAATTATTAATAAGAAAGAGAGCAAAGGGAATTGGACATTGAGTTTAATAATCTAGAGAGCATGAACCTGTTTTCCTCACCAGGAGGCTACAACTTCACACCACAGTGGATGATAGCATTGCTTACCAAGGGGAATAACCCTGCCCCCTGTCCCTCTCTGGTACCAGATTGTTGGAGGGCACAGGAAGGCAGGAGTGCTTAACCATTGGGGCTTGTCAGCCTAACTAGGGAGTGGGCCCATCAAAAAAGCCCATGAGCCCTGGCTGGTGCGACTCAGTGGATTGAGCACTGGACTGCAAACCAAAGTGTTGCTGGTTCCATTCCCAGTCACGGCACATGCCTGGGTTGCAGGCCATGTTTTCAGTTGGGGGTGCCTAAAAGGCAACCACACATTCATTGACATTTCTCTTGCCCTCTTTCTTCCTCCCTTTCCCTCTCTCTCTAAACAAACAAACAAACAAACAAAAAGCCCATGAAAGCTTGGAAAGTTGATTGGGTATTTTGAAAAGCAACTGGTCCATCCCATCCCAAACTAATATAATCCCAAAAGGACAAAGAAGCTCTCGCCTGAGAGCATGGGACATGTAGGTCTAGCAGCTACGTGGGGACTGCAGAAGACGATGTGGGCTCCAAAGGACTAAGCTGTAATATGAAGCAGAAACTCTGGATCTTGGCCTTTGTTTTGGCCTTCCTAAAGGAACAGTTGGGCTTTTTCCATGCTGGGACAGAGGAAGGTATGACATTAGAAACCCAGGAGCAGATTCCTACCCAAATAAACCTTGCCACATCATAGCCTGTGGGTCCTTGGAATGCTTTCCTAGTGATCCAGTGGGAGACCTGATTTCCACTTGCTATACTGTGACTTACATTTTTTAGAATTGGTTCTCTTCTGAGAATTTTAGCTATTTTTTAGATACTTGAACATAGGCATACTCTTAAAAAGGCAGCATGAACCTTTTAGAAGCTTTAGCACTGGCTCTGCCTGGTAGCACAGTGGATAAGGCACCGGCCTGCAAACCCAAAGGTCGCTGGTTCAATTCCCCAGCCAGCGCACATAATGATGTTGTGAGCCAGATCTCCAGCCAGGTCCATGGCTGGAGGCAGGTGAAGGGCAACCATACAATGATGTTTCTATCCCTCTCTGCCTCTCTCCCTTCCTCCTCTCTCTGGAAATAATAAATAAAATCTTAAAAAAAAAAAAAAAAAAAACCTCTAGCACTGGAAATTATATGCCTTCCAAATATGTAATTTATAAATAATACTGAACTGTACAGTACATATAATGAATAATAGAAATTAGATTATTCCTATCTGGTGACTACTTTGCTGCTTCAACAAACTATCAAACAAAATTCAAAGTATGTTAGAATATTTTTAAATTTTGGTGGATCTTTCTCACTAAACCCTAAGAGTACATTTAGACTGCCTATCATTACATTCCAGAGTAAATTCATATGCTTTTTCACCCCATTTTTGGTATCGTAATGCCATGATACTAGCTACATAGGAGCAAAATCTTCATTATATATATCTCCTCACATTCTACAAAAATTAATCTGACCAACTTCCTGTGTTTCTTTTATCTCCTCTTTTATTTTTTTCTCTAGTGGTTTTGAATATTCAAGATAATATTAATCGATATTAAAGATAACCACAAAACTCCAGTGCCTAAAATGATAAATATTTATTTATCACTAACTGAAATTTCAAAAGGCATTCTGCTAATTAATGACAGAAAACAGAATATGTACTGATTATGGCACTCAGATTCTCAATAAGGCTGTCATCTTAGATATAAGGTTTCTGAGGTCATCCTGGATATGGAGGTAGAGCTGAAAGATGGGGCAAAAGACATGTATAAGATCCATTTTTAAAAAGAAATTTATACTAGTTATTCTATAGAAACAAAATAAATATTTAAATTCAACCTTATAAATAACTAACCAAAATGGATTTCTTGAATTATTATTTTTTTAATTCAACATGGGCCATTTCCTTGTTTTGGGAAGAAAATATTTCATTGCATGGCTGATGTATTTTTGAGTGAGAAAAGATATTGTAATCATTCATATTTTGACTGTTGAGAGATTAAACATTGCCTTGGAGATAAGCCACTTCATTAAGCCACAATAGACTTTTTCTTTACCAAATCTTAGTGGAAGGTAAAACTTTTCCTAAAGTTCTCTGATGATTTTGGTGAAATGAGATGTTCAGAATTTGTGTACTGTATTTTTATTTTCCTGTTGGTATATCTGAATAATAAGTTGTACACACTGACTAATATGTCCCAGGAATTTTCTTGATCTTCTTTTTCTGAGTCTTCATTTTAAGGGCATTTCAAAAAATGGTCCAACTTTGTGACCAGGAATATAATGAAATGAGTTTTGTGAATTGTAGTCGAATTTCTACACTACTTTCTTATTTCTGGTGCTTATTAACTTTTGACTTAATTGGGCAGTTTAAATAATCTCCTTCTTGGCTATCTCAACTTTCATAATTTGTCCATTCACCAGTACTACAGAGATCCTATATATATAAATAAGAATTAATGGATTTTATAAATTAGTCTAATACACAATTTCCAGATTTAGCTCCCACTTTTATTTGCTTTGCATCCTATTCTTTAACCACACTAGACTATAAATTATTTCTTGTGCATGCAGAAATATTACCTTCTTCATACCTTTACTTATATGGTATAATGCTAATATCACCTGGGAGACATGGTACAAATGGCATTTTTTGGTGATACCATCCCAGTGTCCAAAAAGAATTTGCCTTACTCTCCTCTGTTCTCCCATGGCAATGTATTTATACTCTAATTATAGAAATAGTATCTATTCTTTTCCTTTCTCTTTCACTGAAGAGTAAGCTTCATGATGGCAAGGAGAATACTTTATTCAAAGTTGTGTTATTGTTAGAATCTAAGAGTGACTGCTAAATATGTGTTTATTATAGTAAGCTAAAGAGGAAAATGCATCATAAATTATAAAGTGCTTCAAATATAATTTAGCATAACCTTCTGTAAGCTTACATTTTTTACATAGCCTCGTTAACCCTCATTGTGATATACTGATGTTGATTATCTCTAAGAGGTGTAGGGGAAAAAAAAAAAAAAAAAACAACTATACAAAACCAAAACTTTTAAAGTGTTTTTGATAGATCCTGAAGAACAGTTCTCACAAGATGTCTAGTGGTATAATCATTTAATATTTTACTATAGATATATGTTGCTTATACTATATACTTAAATCAGTAGCTCTTGGGAGTTAAGATACATTCCCTTCCCCAGGTCTGGAACAGGATATAATATTTTCTTGGTAAGGAAGACTATCTTTCCATTATAAGCACTTCATTTTATTTTTGTTAATCAGCATTTATTTTTATTTTTTAAAATTAACTTATTGATGTGACTTATTTTTTTAAGTTAACTTATTGGTTAGTAAGATTGTATAAGGCCTGTCTGGAGAAAGTCCAGCCATTGTAAAATAATGAGAATGTTTTGCATAACATCAATGTAACCTGGCGGCGAAGGAGAGTGGATTGGATTGCTCATGTATGAGCACTGACTACTGCACTGTACTAGTCAGTAGGGGTGGTGGTGCTGCTGAGTGAGCATGTGTACTGTGTGGCTGTCACATTCAAAATGACTGAGTGGCAGAACAACATATCTGCATCCACTATTGCATAAAGCCTAAACATTCCTCTATAGAAACCTTTCAGATGATTAGAAGGCCGCAGCTATGGGCAGCTGGTGATCGGCAGCTTCATTACACCAACACGCCTGCTCATACATCACATCTTGTGCTGAGTTTTCTGGTGAAACATTAAATCACCCAGGTGACTCAGCTACCATACAGCCCAGATTTGGCCCCCTGCAACATTCAGCTTTCCCCAAAACTAAAATCTCCTTTGAAAGGGAAATCATTTCAGACCATTAATGAAACTCAGGCAAATACAATGGGACAGCTGATGATGATTGGTAGAACTGTGTGAGGTTCCAGGAGCTTACTTTGAAGGGGACTGAGGCATCATGTCATTGTTCTACGAACAGTTTCTTGTTGTCTCTATTTTTCATATTACATGGCTGGATATCTTCTGAGCAGACCTCTTACAGATTTCAAGTGTATATTTCTAGGTATGTTGTATAGTGCATTGTGTACCCACTGCCCAGTCAAATCATCCTCCATAATCAAGCACTTGGCCCCTTCACACTCCACCACATCTCCCTCCCCCTGCCAACTACTACATTGTTGTCTGTTTCAAATTTATATCCCACAAATGAGCAAACTCATATCCTTCTTAGCTCTTTCTGACTTACTTCACTTAACATAATATTTTCAAGGTCCAACCATGTTGTTGCAAATGGCAGCATCTCATCTTTTCTTAGGGCTGAGTCATATTCCATTGCATACATGTACCACATCTTCATCCCATTATCTGTCAAAAGACACAGGTCCATATCTTGGCCACCTTGACTAATGTTGCAACGAGCACAGGAGTGAATATATGTCTGTGACTATATGTTTTGAGCAGATACCCGGAAGAGGGATTTGTTCCTATGATAGCATTATTCTTAGTTTTTTGAGGAACCTCAATATTATTTTCTATAGTGGCTGTAACAGTTTACATTCCCATCAACAGTGATCAGAGTTCCTTTTTCCCAACCTCTCCGTCACATGTTTTACTACTCTTACTGATGATAGCTATTCTAACACATGTGAAGTAGTATCTCATTGTAGTTTTTATTTGCATTTTCCTATTAGCTATTGAAGTTGAGCATCTTTCTATATATCTGTTGGTCATTGGTATGCCTTTTGTGGGAAGGGTCAGTTCAGATCCTCTCTCTGTATGTTAATTAGATTGTTTGGAGTTGAGTTGTTAAACTTCTTTGTATATTTTGGACATTGACCACTTGTTGGAGCTGTTGTTCACAAGTATCTTTTCTAAGTCAGTTGATTACCTTTTTATTTTGTTGTCTGTTTTGTTGTTGTTTTTTTGCTATGCATAAGCTTTTTAGTTTGATATAGTCCCAATGACTTATTTTTGCCTTTACTTCTCCTGTATTTGTGGTCAAATTCATAAAATATTTTCTATGACCAAGTTCCTTAAGTTTACTACCTATCTTTCCACCTAGGTTATTTATTTTATATCATTTTAACTTTAATTTTAAGTATATTTTATTGATTATGCTGTTATAGTTGTCCCAATATTTCCCCTTCCCCCCCTCCACCCAGTACCCACTTCCCTCCGGCAATACTCCCCCCACTTTAGTTCCTTTAGCTTTACCATTTCCTATGCTATTCTTAACACCCCCCTGTCTATTTTGTAGCTACCAATTAGGCTTCTGGATCCCTTTTCTCCCCTTCCACCTTCGCAGCTGATAACCTTCCAAATAATCCCCATACCTATGGTTCTATTCCTATTTTGGTTGTTTGCTTAGTCTGTTTATGTTTTTATTTTTAAGGTTCATTTGTTGATAGTTGTGAGTTTGTTGTCAATTTAATGCTCATAGTTTTGATTTTCTTTTTCTTAAATAAGTCCCTTTAACACTTCATGTAATAATGGCTTGGTGATGATGAACTCCTTTAGATTTACTTTGTCTGAGGAGCACTTTATCTGTAATCCTGATTGTAGGTGCTTTCATCACTTTGAATACTTCTGGCTAGTCCCTTCTTGCCTGCAAAGTTGCTTTTGAAAAATCAGCTGATAGATAGTCTTATGGGAACTCCTTTGTTGGTAAATCTGCCTTTCTCTGGCTGCTTGTAAGGTTCTCTTCATCTTTAATCCAAGGCACTTCAATTATGATGTGTCTTTTTTTTTTTTTTGGTCCAACTTGTTTGGGACTCTCTGTGCTTCCTGGACTTGTATGTGTATTTCTTTTGCCAAATTAGGGAAGTTTCCTTTCATTATTTTTTCAAATAAGTTTTCAATTCCTTGCACTTGTCCCAGAGGTTCCTAATCCTCCCTCATTTTTTTCAATTCTTGTTTCTTCTTTCTGTTCTAGGTAAATATATATTTTTTTCTTTTGTTCCAAATCATTGATTTGAATTCTGGCTTCCTTTCCATCTCCATTGGTTCCCTGTATATTTTTCTTTATTTCACTTTGTGTAACCTTCACATCTTCCTTTATTTTGTGGCCATACTCAATCATTTCTTTGGCTATCTACATTTTGTTTAGTTCTTATTAGGGAGATTTTAGGGTTCTCCATTTGGGCCGTATTTCTTTCTCTCCTCAACTTGGCAGCCCCCGTGTTAGTTTTTATGTATTAAAAAGCTGCCTTAACTCCATGTCTTGGTAGTGTGGCCTCATATGCAAGGTGTCCTGTGGAGTCCAGTAGCACAGCCTCACCTTTCAATGGGAGGGATTTACCCAGGCCAGTCAGCTGCATGGACTGGCTGTGACCACTGACCACCAACCTCCTACCTCCATGGAGGGTCAGCTGTGCAGGGACAGGATGGCGGTGCTCCAGTGTGGCCTGTGGTTGCCCATTGGGTGTGCCAGCCCTGAGGTTTCCTGGGTGGCGCTGACCTAGGTCAGCCCAACCTGTGTTTTGCCTGTGGCCACTTGCCTCAGCTATAAAGTAATCTGAGATGCTGCTACTTTTGCTGGGTTTAAGGATTTTTAGGCAAAACCAAGCTGTGAATCCAGGCTGGCTGTTGCTAGTGCCCAGCCTGGAGCTCACTGATGCCAGCTGTTGCTTGTTTGATAGGATTTAGCAAGTTGTGAAGCCTGAGGTAAGACCAGCCATTCATATGGAAAAGCAGCTTGGGTTGGGTGGAGTCTCTGGAGATTTCCAACGTGTTCGCCAGGTTGATGGAATCTCAGATATATCATCAGCTTGCTGGCTCTTTGAGGGGAGGGTTTAGTAAAGAGAAAATGGCCTCTGCTCACCTTGATGCCAGACACTTCATTTCTCCCTGTATAGTGCTGGTGCTTTTCAAGCTGCTACCCCGGTGTTGGAGCTCAGAGGGAGTGAGTCTGAGTAGGTGAGTCCATGTGTGGGTTCTTTAAGAGGAACTGCTTTCCCCTTCCAAGAGTTTCTTCCATTGACTCAATCCCCACTGGCTTTTGCAGCCAAAAGTTGTGGAGACTTTTCCCTGGAGCCCTGGGCAGTGGGGCCAGTGTGGGTCTGGGGCTCCTCACTCCTGAGATACCCATCCTAAATTTTCACCCACCACAACTTGGGTGAGAGACCAGACTGTTTCGTGTCTCCATGTCTGCACCCCTCCTCCCTATCTTGAGGGATTTGGTTTCTTTAATTCTGTAGTTGTCAGACTTCCATTCAACTAGATTTCTGGTGGTACTGGCTAATGGTTTTTCTGTGTTAATTTTGATGTGGTTGTGTGAAGAGGCAGGCCATGTCTGCCTATGCCACCATCTTGAGAAAAATATCTGTTAATTTATTATTTCAGGTCTTACATTTAGGTATCTGGTCCATTTTGAATTAATTTTTGTACACACATGGCTTTCCAATTTTCCCAGCATTATTTAGAGAAGAGGCTTTCTTTTCTCCATTGTATGTTTTTGGCTCCTTTGTCAAAAATTATTCACCAATATACTTGGGTTTTATTTCTTAGTTCTCAATTCTGTTTCATTGTTCTGTGTGCCTTGTTTTCTTCCAATTCCATTCTGGTCTGATTATCTTTGCTCTGTACTATAATTTGAAGTGAGGTAGTATGACACCTCCAGCTTTGTTTTATTTTCTGAGGATTACTTAAGCTCTCTGGGGTATCTTGTGGTTCCATACAAATCTGGTAATTTTTTTGTTCTATTTCTTTAAAAATATCATTAGGATTTTATAGGGATGCATTAAATGTATATATTGCTTTAGGTAATAGAGATACTTTAACTATTTTGATTCTTTCAATCCATGATATAGACTATCTTTCCGTGTCATTGTGTATTTTCAATCTCTTTTAATAATGCTTTTTAGTTTTTAGTACATAACTCCTTCATCCTTTACATCCTTTGTTAAGTTTATTTCTAGGTATTTTGTTATTTTGGTTGCAATTGCAAAAGGAATTGGTTTTTATTTTCACTTTTTTTTCTGATGCTTTATTGTTAGTATATTGAAATGCAGTGGAATGTTATACGTTGATTTTGTATCCTGTAACTTTACTGTATTTGTTTATTGTTTTTAATATTTTGGAGTGGAGTTCTTAGGGTTTTTATATAAAGCATCCAGTCATCTATAAAGGTGACACTTTTACTTCTTGATCCCCAGTTTAGATGCCTTATTGGTGTGCCTAGGATTTCCAGTACCATGTTGAATAAGAGTGGTGAGATTGAACATCCTTGTCATGTTCCCGATTTTAGGGTAAAAGCTTTTGGTTTTTCACCATTTAACATGATTTTAGCTGAGCATTTGTCATATATGGATATTATTATGTTAAGATATTTTTCTTCTGTACCTATTTTATTAAGCGTTTTAGTAATAAATAGATATTGTATCTTATCAAATGCTTTTCTGCATCTATGGATAAATTCATTTGATTTTTATTTTTTGTTCTGTTAATATGCTGTATTACATTGATCAATTTGTGTAAGTTGAACTAGCCTTTGTCCCTGAAAGGAACCCCATGTGATCATGATGTATTATTTTTTAAATATATTGTTGTATTTGATTTGCTAATATTTTGTTTCGGATTTTTGCATCTGTACTCATGAGAGATGTTGGTCTGTACTTTTCTTTTTTGTGTGTATTAATTATTCTTTGCCAGGTTTTATTTTATTATTTTTTAAATTTAATTTTATTGTTGTTGTAGTACATCTGTCCCCTTTTTACTCCCCTCTGCCAGGTTTTAGTATCAGGTGTATGTTGGCTTCATAAAATGTGTTAGGAAGTATTACCTCTTTTTCAATTTTTGAGAGTTTGAGAAGGAAAGATATCAAATATTCTTTAAAAGTGTGGTAGAATTCACTATTGAAGCCATCTGGTCCTAGACATCAATTTTTGGGGAGGTATTTGATGGTTGTTTCAATATACTCACTGTTGATTAGTCTATTTAGATTTTAAAGTTCTTCAAGATTTAGTCTAGGAAAGTTATATATTTCTAAGAACTTGTCCATTTTTTTTCCTGGTTATTAAACTTGATGGCACATATTTTTAAAAAATATCCTAGTATAGGCCTGGCTGGTGACTCAGTGGATAGGTGCCAGCCTATGAACCCAAAGGTCACTGGTTCTATTCCAAGCCAGGGCACATAACCAGGTTGTAAGCCGGGTCTCCAGTTGTCTGTAGCTGGAAGCAAGTGAAAGGCAACCATACGTTGATGCTTCTCTCCCTCCCTTCCAGCCCTTCTTTCTAAAAATAATGAATAAAATCTTAAAAAAAAAAAATCCCAGTATGGTCCATTGTATTTCTGTGATGTCTGTGGTAACTTTTCCTCTTTCTTTTTTGATTTTGTATATATGAGTCCTTTCTCTTTTTTCCTTATTGAGTCTAGCCAGGGATTTGTCAATTTTATTACTCTTTACAAAGAATCAGCTCTTTATTGTATTAATTTGTGTATTCTTTTCGTTCTTTCATTCAATTCTCTAATTTTCATTATTTTCCTTTTGTTGTTGTTGATGTTGGACTGCTTTAGTTTTTATTTTTCTGGTTATTTAAGATGTAATGTTAGTTTGTTTACTGGATATTTTTCCTGTTTCTTAAGATAGGTCTCAAATGATACAAACTTTCCTCTTATTATGGCTTTTGTTGCAATCCATAAATTTTGATATGTTGTATTGTCATTCTCATCTGTATATATCATTTGATTTCACCTTTTATTTCTTCTTTCTCCCAGTCATGTTTTAGTAATGAGGCTTTTTTTTTAAGACTTTTTAAAAAAAGATTTTGTTTATTGTTTTTCAGAGAGAAGGGAAGGGAGAGAGGCAGAGCAGGAGAGAGATATCAATGTATGGTTGCCTTTCACCTGCCTCCAGCTAAGGACCTGGCTAGAGGTGGCTTGCAACCTGGTTATGTGCCCTGACTGGGAATCAAACCAGTGACCTTTGGGTTCTCAGGCTGGCACCTTATTCACTGTGCCACCAGCCAGAGCTAGTAGTGAGTTTTTTAATTTCCACATATTTGTGGTTATTTTACTTTCTTTCTGCAGTTATAAGCATTTTTTGAAATCAATTTTGTGAGGTATTTAGGAGCTTTGATAAAACATTGAATAAGAGATTACTCAATTATAAAATGTAAATATTTATAATTAGTATCTAATATTTAGGCTCTGTAAATTGTGCTTCTTGTCAGACTTTTTCAAGGTGCAACTTATGTTATTAAATATCTCTTCTACCCTCAACATCATCATAATTATCACCATTCTAGTGCTTGCTAGTAGAGGATTACAGCAATTAGACCTGAGAAGTTACAAAGTAATAAAAAGGCACATTGTGCCCTTTCTAGATGACTCCCTGAATTCTGAAATACAGAGGTTTACAAAGTTTCACAGGCAAATAGACTTAATTATCAAGGAACAAAGGTAACCTCAATATCAGGAAATTAATGTTTCCACAAATATTGTTTATTTCTGTTATTTCATATATTCAAACATACATTTAAAATATATAATATTGTATGTGTATATGTACCTTTCAACACTGAAAGCATACCTTTATTTTTCCAAATTTAGAATTCAAGACATTAAAAAATATATTTTGGCCCTGCTAATTGTATAGCCAGCCCTATCCCCAACTATAAAAGATACTAGTTTGTAGTTGGCCAAAATTTTTCAAAATTTAGAAACAGCTTCTATACTCAGGCATGAACTCACAAACCCCCTTACTTAATATGTAAATTCAAACTAGACTAACCTAATTTGATTAATCATAGTATTGCTTATATTGCTTAATCAATGAAACGTCTAAAAATCACACAAAGGGAATATACTATTCACTTTATAGTTACAAAATAGAACAAGTAGAATATAGTATCAGTGAAAGCATTTGTGAGACAAATCCTTGGGGACACTGCATTAGAAATAGAAAGCATAATAGCTCAGAAGACAGGGAAATATTTTGCATACTACATGAATTTAAGGGAGGCCTTATCATGAACTTTATTTTATGCCTAGCAGCTCAGATGTTTCTAAAAATTTTCAGGAATAACATACATACCTCAGGAATAAACTTCAACAACCTGATGATAAGTTTTTTAAATTTTAATGGAAATCCAAGTTTATGACCTCGCTCATTGAAATCACCAACGGCAGCAACTTCAAGTGGGATACAGGGTCTTACCTGTCAACACTTCACTTTGTGGTATTTTATTATGTTTTTTCTCAGAGTGCTGAATATCTGAATGTTATATGTAGTCTGATTTTTAAAAATTTCTATAACCTGTAAGCACTTCTGCACAAGAAAAGAGGGCTGATGAAAGCAATGTTTGCTTTATTATTTAATCCTTAAAAAGCATACAAAATAGTTTACTGAATAAAGCATATGTTGTGTAATAGATCAAATAAGATATTATCTACAGGACTTTCTTCTGTAAAAGACAAATCTAAAGAAATATTTTTTAAAGTTGTTCAGGAGTTTGATGGTTGAGTGGCTATAAATGAGAGAAATCAAGACATTTAAATTAGCTACAAAAACAAAATGATCTAAATGTACCTGGAATGAAAAGAAGCTGCAGCCAGAAAAAAAAAACAAAGGAAATGTATTTGGAAAGTGGGAATGTTTTGTCCCTGATCTATTAACCGTAGACAAATGTGGAAATATCCTCAACTTACTCTTTTTATAATTTAGTATCTTAAAAACAAATAACCACACCATACACTTAGCAAATTGGTCCTTGGCATAGCTCTATGTATTTTGGTGATGTGGTCCTAAACATTTTTTTCTGTGATCTGTTTTTGTTAGAAACAACTTTAATTCCTTCATTTCCTTCTATTGAACCTTTTTGGCTCAATTCAGTAAATAACAGTTGTGAGAAAGAATGGGGTGGCCATTCTAATGGACTTTCACCTTGTGCAGAGATGTTGCTATAACCTTTTGACACCCAGTACTGTGTAGCTCAGAATTTTTAACGCTTTTGATAGAAGTTCTGATATCTATCAGTTGAGAGATAAAATGAATTCAATCCTGCAGCAGCAGGTCAAGAACTAGGAAGTCATTACCGTTAAGGCTGGAAAATAAGTTTTCTACAAGAGTAAATAAGATAATGGTATATTTCTTCATCATTAGGAAAAACAGGATTTTCAAAGAGGAATAGCCAAGCCCAAGAGCTGTATTGTACTCTCACAAAGGATGTCACATAAAATCTTAATTATTTTAAGTTATAAAATGAGTCAACCATTGAAGCTCAGATTTATATATAACAACATACATACCACCAATTTTTAGGCTATTTCTAGCTGAAAAGATTTTTCATGCTACCTTTCTCACAAATCTACAGTTTATAAAAATTGCAGAACTAATAAGTATGAAGAAATGGCTGTTTTGTCAATTTATGGCTAACATCCATATATTTGAGTGGAATGCCGAAAACAAAATAAATAAAAATAATCAAAATCAGTCTGTGATATTTAATATCAATAGACTTATTTTTCTTGACTGTGAAGGATGGTAAGATATTGAAAATAATGAAGAGAGTTCTTGGATCATAATGACTGTATTGACTACAAAGGTGATGGAAAAAGATCATTGAAAGATTATATATTATACTGTATGTATGTGTGTGTGTGTGTGTGTGTGTGTATGTATGTATATATTTGTTGCTGGAAGTTTCCTACTTAGTTCTCACAGATGCCAAGAAGGAATATGTGGTGGGGATTCTCTGATTGTACCATAGCATTAAAGATACTAGAAAGCTTTTCAGAATACTGGAAATGGGACAACTATTCAAGTATCTGACTCCATTGGCCTGTCTCTGATATACAGTCCTGAGTACAAACAGATCTTGGAATAGAAAAACAACTCACAAATGCAATGCAACACTGGGTTATTTTGCATCTAGAAGACACTCACACAGCTAAGTCAGATTTAAGTCAGTCTGCCTCAAACTTAGTTTAACGATGAGCAGTGTAGCAATACTATGGGATCTGAGCTGAAGTGGGTACCTATAAATACTTAAATACGTTCCCAGGTTTAATTTTCTCAATTTGCAGCACTGGCATCCTAAGGGAACTCAGAAACCAGAGTGTGTGTTAAAGCTGGTGCTCCGAAAAATGGCTTGGTGTCCATTTTATCTTTATTGTTACTTCATATTTCTAAAATTACTTTTTTTACGAATTTATTTAATGACTTTGCCCTCCTTACATATAAGTTGTGCTCAACCCAGGTGTGTTCAATCTGTTCTCTGTTCTTTTCTTACTTTGCTCTATATAATGAGTGTTAACCCTGTGCTTCTCAGGCTCAGGTGGTTTTGGACAATGGAAAGCACAGGAAAGGACAAAAAATGTGGAATATATGATATCCTCTTCCCTGCATGCCTTATTCTTTGCATTCAGTGGTGTCAAGATTCTGTGTGTCTTTTGCAGTTTCCTTTCTTTAAGTATAGAGTTACATGGTTATAGATTTCTGTTAACACTGGTCTCTGACTTCGGTTAAACCTCTTCATCATTTTATTTCTCCTAATTGGGATCTGTAGTGACATCCCATTGTTCGATTGTTAGCTTTTCTATTATATGTAACCAGATTAAAAGTCCTCTTGTTGAAAATACTTGAAGTGGTTTCTACTTTTCTGGTAGTCTTGAATGATTCAAAATGTAGTGATTTATTATAAGTTTCATGATTCATTTAACTAGGCTCATGTTAATATACATAACTGATATACAAATCCTTCCTGCTTTAAAGATCTAGATTACATTGGTGCAATGTTTTACTGCATTGTTAGGGGCACCTTCCAGCATTATACTCATGATGTCTTTAAATTTCTGAGATTTGCTTTGCTTAGGAACCACTACTCACAGCTGTATTTCCTACTGAATTAAGATTATTAGATATTTCTCCATTAAACAGGAGCTGTCTCTAGTTGTACTAATTTAACCACTCAGAAGGGGAATCCACCCTTTCTATGAATTCATACACCTTGTAAGAGAACCTTCAAAATATTCAAAAAATTATATAAACAAACTATCCAATCACACTCTCATTACACTTCTCCAGGGGATCCTCTCTCCATATTTATCCAGTCTAACTTCATCAGATTTTTCCTCCAAATTGCCTCAGTAAATGTCTAACTATTCTCCTCTATTTCCCAAACAATGCATCTTCCAAGTCAACTACAAAACTACCTTTGCTCATTGAATAACTCAGTGTTGGTGTTCGGAGAGCAAAAATAAGGAAAAATTATATATATATATATATATACACATATATATATTAGATGACACTTGGTGAAGAAAATATGTATTAATTTACATACAAATATGGAGAAAGTCAAAGAGGTTGAAATATGAAAAAATCTAAAATAATTCAAAAATAAACAAATGCATAAAACATTATTTAAATATGCAATACTAACTCAAGAACTATTTACAACAGATATTCAATATATATACATTGACAAGAATAGCATATTTGTTTTTTCAACATTTTATAAATATTTTTACTTAAATTTCTCTGAGAAGGCAATGCTTTATATAATTATTTTCAGTATTATCTGAGCACTCTCATTTCCTAAATAACTTTTCTGAATAAAGACAAAATTACAAAGGAAAAATTCACTAGTTGTATTTGCATGTGTGTGATACATACACACATAGACACACATACACGCAGAAGGTCTGTCCCAAAAGTATCGGCTGCACAAACTTTTAATTATATTGACATAGGCTCAATACTTTCAGGACAAACTATATATATATATATATATATATATATACGCGCTCTATATATAGTTTATTATACATCTATAATCCAAATAAGAGCTTCTCCCAATCAGCACACTAATGTCTCTGATGTTTGAAGATGTAAGGCTATATTCATTACTGATGCTCAGACTCACAATGAAACTCAGATATAGGCTTCAAGAGATCAATACTATTTTACATGCCAGGTTGTTTATAGCAGAGTAGCCACACATTTTATTTTACCTTGATCCAAGTCCAGATCCTAAGTAGGCTGGAAATACTGCAGAGATTACTGTGGAGCACTTGGTATGGCTTTACTGTCATTACATGAAAGATAAACAGGTACTCCATTTGACCATAGATATTGACAGGTTAATCTGAATAAAACATTCTTGTGCCTCTGGTCTTGCAATTTGAGGTAATTTTTGTTGAAGTTGAAATCTGCAGGAGTCTCTGGGAAATGTGTTCTCGGGAGGAAACAAAGTTCATAACAGCCCAGAATGAGGCAGGTTATGGAGCAGAGAAAGCTCCACCAGAGAGGCCGGCTCATCCTCTCCCATTTTTCTATCACCTTTAGTTATTGTTTTATTTATTTTCTAAGATCGTATGCCTCTAGAATTGGCCTTTTTAAATGAACTTACAGTACTTAAGTAGGGATGTCACTGACTGCATTATGATTCATTAACATCTGAGTTGGGATCATTTTATCACATTAGTTTGCCTCAGAGAATTCAGCCTCAAGGAAGGAAATTCAGCGCAGGTATGTTTGGAAAATGAGAATATCTGACAGCACCATAAAAATGACCCCAACAAATTTAAATATGAATGCTCACTTTTATATAATAAAATATGTCTGCATGACTTAAAATAGATAACAGCAAAAAATCTATTGAGAACTCCTCAATATTTTAAAACTTGCAATTACAACTTGTATTAGGGAGAACCATTTCTGACAGGATGGAAATTGGAGAAACTGATCATTTTCCTAGGAAAGGTCTTGCATTTCTTTGCCTAAACAAATTGTTTAAATTGTTACATCTAAGAAAAAACAAACAAACAAAACAAAACAAAAGACAGGAGAAAAGACAAAAATATGTTTGCTGTTTTAATTTTTTTGGAGACTATTTTTAAAACACTGTTTGTGTATATATGCATTTGATGCTAACTTCATTATTTCCCTTACGATATCTTTTGAGTCCAAGATCTATATTTATTCTAATTCTTCCTCCATGTGTATGCTCTACAGATATTTCAAATTTTCCCTCTTAAGTCCCAAACTTCTTCTTTGTTTCAGATATAATTAGTACAATAGAATATGAGGAAGAAACTTGGAAGTCTTTCTTTCCTTAGCCCAAGGCTTTGCTTTTTAATATGTTCTTAAATATATCCACCTTTCTCCTTTAAAGTAAAACTTACCAAAATTCAATCTCTACTAACATCTGATTGGAAACGCCGCTCCAGCCACGTAACCAGTCTCTCAAACCACATTCTTACTTTTCCAGAATCAATTCTCTATGTTGTATAAAGAGTAGCTTTAAGAAAATAAAATACCATTTTTATTTTAGTAAGAGATATAAGTACAAAACAAGCATATTCTATTGTATCATCATTTAGACATCCCTTGTTTCCAAATTAATTTAAAAAGTTGATGTGACATAATACAAACTACAAAAACAACGCAAATTGAAAGCCTCCTTTGAACCATTCTTCTTATAGTTTTTTCTCTACAAAGGGGTGAATTCCCTGCCTTTGTGATATCTGGGATGCCTGGATTTAATTGTGACATGGTACCATCACATTATTTTATACTTTCCTGTTTATTTCTAAATGCCCTATGCTAGGCAACTTCTTAACTGGCTTTTGATGGTCCTGGTTTCCTAAGTATTCACGTTTACTCTCCCCTTTGAGTGTTGGCTGAAACCTGTGAATTACTTCTAATGCATAGAGTTCAGTAAAAATAATGGCATCATAACTTCAGAAATTAAAATATGAAGTTCTGTGACTTCTGTCTTGCAGGGACTCTCTCTCTCAAGCTCTTCATTTGATCACTCAAAAAACCAGAATTACTATGTTATGGGCTTCCCTCTATACAAACCCGCATGTCAAGGGATTGAATGAGGGAAACCATTCAATTCAGACTGAAGCCTCAATCCAAAAAACCCATGAGAAACTGGATCCTTCAAATCACAACATGAGTAAATAAACTGGAAGCAGATCCTCATTCAATTGAGCCTTCAGATAGATGACTGCAATCTTGTGAAAGACCCTGAGACAGGAGATCTGCTGCTACACTGAACACACAGAAGCCACACAATAATAAGTCTTGTTTAAAGCACTGTGATTTTGTATAATTAGTAAAGCAGCAATAAATAAATAATATATTACATTATAATATCCTGTAGAGAAAAAGATATCTGTTTTACATTTAATTCCTGGCACCCATCTCACTGAGATGAAATTAGGCAAAGTATTAATGAAAATTGCTGTTTTCTATTGGTGTACATAGAATTCAAAAAAGCAAAATCAAAATATATTAATAATTAAAACAACTATTAAAATTTGGTTTCATTCTCTTAAAATTACTCTAGTGATATAAAGGGAACCCCTGAATAACATGGCAGTTCTATAACATGATTTCATTCTTAGCACGGTTCAAGAGTTGGGGTAAACCCTCACACAACACGGCATCCTAGGACATGGTTTTACTCTAACATGGTTTAAGAATTAGAGAAATCCCCAAACAACACAGAGTGTAATAAGAGCTTTTAAGACTAAAAAATATTTGAAATTAATGAAATTTATAAAGACCTCTCAGCTAAAAGCAAGCAATCTAAAATAACAGATTATTTGCAAAAATGCACAGAAGTCAAGATAATGCTAAAGAAAGTTCAGAAGATGAAGATATCTTGTCAAAAAGAAAATGTCCTCTGTTAATGGTGTTTAGTAATGATGACGAAGAAAACATTATTTGATACATATTAATATGTTTCACTTTTGGTGAGAATTGCTTTAATAAGGATATTTCTCTTAACCATAAAAATATAAAAGTATTTAAAAAATTTTTGGAACCTAACCCCCTCTTTTGTACTAGTTTTTGTTTCGAATAACACAGATTCACATAATATGGCATTTTTTTTGGAACTTAACAACTGCGTTATACAGGGGTTACCTGTATATAATATGGAGCTCAGATTAAATCTTACATCAAAGCTATCAACAATAAAACAAAAACAATAATTTCTGTGTCCTGAATTTGTAAAATCTCCCAGAGAGAATCTTATTCTGATCAGGAGGAAGGACAGAATTTATCACTTGTCTAAAAAGAAAGAATGAGGTACTTCTTTAAGGGAAACACAAAGTTCAAATTATATGCATCCATATTTCATGGATTAAACCAACACTGTCAAATACTATAAATGAACAGTTATTACATCTCCTAGAATTAGTTTTATCTTGTGAAACTCTTTTCATTTATCATTTAAGTGGATATTTCATGACACTATATGTTTGGTGAACAGTTAACAAGAATGTTTATTATGATCCTAGTAATCAGCTTCTGTTTGCTTTAGTTATTGTAAATGTGTGTATATGTGCAAAAGTTGTATATATGTATGTGTGTTTTAAGATCGAACACATTTTCAGGAGAGAATGTATGCTATAATCTTTAAAAAACACTACAAAAAATGTAGAAAATGCTGTCTTGCAAGCAATGTCAATGTTTATAATCTAAATTATTTTTGAGGCTATTTTTTTGTAAACTCAAATGTTTCCCATAATGGTAGGTCAGGTTATTTGGATGAACCCTTCTACTAAATTTTTGAAAATGATGGACAAAGTATATGTTCAAAATACTCGTAAAAGCATTGAATATCTTATGAGGAAAAAAAGCAATTGCTAGGCTAAAATTGAAGGAAAAGCTGGAACCAAGAGGCTTCTGAACTGCAGAAAATGTAAACATTTTTTGACAGATTTGTCAAGTAAAGAATACAGAAGAAAGCTGAGACTCTCAGGAGGGAGAAATCTAAAAGGAGAATGTCTCACAATAAACTGCACTAAACCAAACAACTTTGAGGCAAAGGTAAACTAGAAAGGACCTAGCCTGCTTGCAGAATTATGCTCTAGTTTTATTTTGTTTAAAGATTTTATTTATTACTTTTAGAGAGAGGGGAAGGGAGAGAGACAGAGAGGGAGAGAAACATCAATGTATGGTTGTCTTTCACCTGTTTCCAGCTATGGATATGGTTGGGGACCAGGTTTGCAACCTGGTTATGTGCCCTGACAGGGAATCAAACCAGCGACCTTTGGGTTCGAAGGCCAGCACCTTATCCACTGTGCCACCAGCCAGGGCTCTGCTCTCCTTTTAAAAGCCTGGTTCGTTCGTGTAACCTGAAGCATGCAACAGTGTGTAATGTGGCTAAGGAAGGTCATGTCCCTACTGATAGACTGAAACAAATAGAAATCCTCTCTGGAGAAATGTCCTCTTCCATTTCAGGCTTCAAATTTTTCCTACAAGTATTGTATTAAATGTAATGTTTATCACACCAAATATAGTCCACAAAATAAAAACCCACCAAAAGCAGGAAATAGCAGAAATAAAAGCAATGAAATGAAAAGACCAAGAACTGCCTCCTCATGGAATTATAGAATACAAAGGAGAAAGCTCTACTCTTCTTGGGCCATTTATTTATTTTTAATTTATTTAAAAAGTTTACTTATTATTTTTAGGGAGAGGGGAAAGGAGGGAGGAAGAAAGGGAGAGAAACATCAATGTATGGTTACCTTTCACCTGCCTCTGGCTGGGGACCTGGCTGGAGACTTGACTTGCAGCCTGGTTATGTGCCCTGATGGGGAATCAAACCAGTGACCCTTGGGTCATTTATTTAATCAAGGAATATTTATCAAGCCACCTCCTAGGTACTCAAGAGAAGGGAAACTTATTGTTTAGGTAGTGTTCCAAGGTCTCAGGTAAAAAAACACTGGGCAAAGGAGGGATTCTAACACAATTTATCTGACTCTAAGCTTACCATTATTATGCTCTATCTAGAAGCTTATACATTACCAGTCCCTGTCTAGGAAGGCCATAAGAAGTTAGGACATCAGGAAAGCAACAATTAAGCTATCTTAAGTTAAATAAATCAAAGTAAAAAATTGAGTATACATATTTGCAATAGGAAAATATAAATAGTGACATTGCTGTGAAATAATAGAAATCTAAAGAACATATTGAACTCAAAATAAATAACAGTAAATAAAATTAAGGAGGTAATGAATGGACTTCATAGGTAATTACATGTAGCATTAATGAGCTTAAGGGTGCAGAGACAGTACTCAGAACAGTTAGGATTTATCAGAGAAATAACACCATTATGAGCAGAAGGATAGAACATTTGGTACAAGAATAAAACTTGACTCAGCTACAGAAGACACTGGAAAAGTTTCAGAACAGGTGAGATAAAGGATTGAACAAAAACACTAACTTCCCATCTGAATCAGTAGCAACTAAACATTGGTACTTGCTGGAGAATTTTGGAAACCATCTATGGCTTACCACCAAATAAAACAGGGAAGGAGCACTATGGAGAAGTCTGTGTCAGAGTGCTATTCCTGAATATAGAATAGGCTAGACATCTCTTGATCAATAGGCCCAGTGTGTCAACAGACGACAAACTGAATGCAGAGTGGGAGAAAAGTGATCAGGTGCTCAATCTACTTCTGTGAGGGTTGCTGCTTCTGTTTTCACAGTTTATAGCCACATAACTAACAGAGATGATGTTTGTTGCTTCCTTTCTGCCTTCAATATCTTTTACCTTTTTTTTTTTTTTTTTTTAGTTAGCTATGTCCAGTAAACATAAAAGGAAGCAAACATGAAAATTATATTTTCAGCTAAGCTAACTTTTCACAGTGATAAAAAATAAGCATGGCAAAAAAGAAAAAAGATGGAAAATACAGAAAGCAGATGAAGAAAATATAGCATACAGAGTGAGAAAATATAACATGATTTAAATTTAAGTTCCTAAAGGAGAGAAGGAAAAGAATGAGGCAGAGATAGCATTTGAAAATATTACGGCTGATAATTTACAAAAGGTTCAATAACAAAGATTTACATAGTCAAGTGTCCTAACTAATTCAAGAAAAAGAAATTAAAGTAAATCTGAAAGTGGGAACATTATAATGAAATTATAGCTAATCAAATGCATAATGCATTATCTAGAATATTTATTAAATAGAACAAAGGGAAAATATTAAATTGAAAAATGACTTGTCAAAAGCATCAAAAATAGTATTATGCTAATTGAAACATGCTGAAGGAATATTAAAATAATTGAATAATAGTAACAGTGCAACTTTATCTTGAATTCTATATGCCTTGAAAATTATTTCTCTAGAATGACAATGAAGTCAAATACTTTTCAGACAAACCAAAGAGGCTGATCTTACTTTCACTGACGATTAGAGACATGTATGTATGTTTCATAAATACCCTGTAGTATTAAAAAGTTTCCTAAAAAAATAAACACTAATTCTTTTGCAGGAATTATTCCTGAAATTAATTTAGGGTTACTCACTTAAAAACTATTACTCTGAAAGTACAAATACAACTTTCTATGTAATTTTAGAGGAGTCTTGCCATGTTGAAGCCCTTTCATGGACCATTTGGTAACTGCTGAGACTTCATTAACATTTCCAGTATAACATTTGGTATCATATAATTAAAATATAATAGAATGGAAAAACAATATTCTATAAATAGCAATGCACTATTTGTCATGTGATCTTACACTTATTTTTATCTGTGGAATGTTGATAAGTCAATCACTATTATAATTTTCTTAAATTTTTATAGAAGGTTTTTAAGAAAGTTTTTAAAGTTATGCTATTTTGAATATTAATTACTACTCCATTTTTTATTTCTCTGTGTTATTACACAGAAAAAAAATGTTAAACTATACCTAAGGGCAGGATAAATGCTAGTTTGAAAGGAGGAGATCAGATTCTACCACAGGATGTGGTAATATGGAGATAAGAAACTGAGCAAGACAAAGCAAAATCTCCTTGTTCTTTTTTTTTCTTTAATTTATTTTAAAGATTTTTTTATTCATTATTTTTAGAGAGACAGGCAGGGAGGAAGGAATAAAGGGAGAGAAAGATCAACGTATGGTTGCCTTTCACTTGCCTGCAGCTATGGACCTGGCTGGAGGTCTGGCCTGCAACCTGGTTATGTGTCCTGGATGGGAATCAAACCAGTGACCTTTGGGTTCACTGACCAGCACCTACCCACTGAGCCACCAGCTGGGGCTAAAATCTCCTTATTCTTAACCTTTGTCTCACTCTCAGCAATACCTGGGTACTCAAGTCTGAAATCTCTGTTTCTTATTTGTCTAGAAAATAAACATCTCAAGATCGAACAGATCTGTGACCTTGAGGTAAGGTTAATCATCCTGAGGAACTGAAGAGATTCTGTTTTCAGAATCTGCTTCACCCCCTGCTTTCCATGACGTGTGTTTCTTGGTTCAGAGCCATTCCCAGTCCATTAGTATTAAACCCTAAAGAATCCCAGTTTTCATCTCCTTTGACTCTGCTAAATGGCAACTGCCTTCTAAACTCACTTTAGATAGAAAAATGTGCTGAACTGTTTCATTGCTGCTGTCATAATTCCATAAATTTTCACATTAATGGTATTGCTTTGACATAATTTTATTAGAACCTTGAGAAAATAGATAGGTTTGATTAATTCACCCTCTCTATATGGAACCACATGAATGTTTTTTTGAGTCAATAAGCATGCACAAGTTGTTCTTTTTCTGAAGGTGCCCTGTTAATACTTTCCTGAATAACTTCTTATTTTTCCAAACTAGGATATTCTACCTGCATCTTCCCTTAATATATTTCTTCTTCTCCTTCTTTTCAGACATTTCCTTCTAATAACAACTAATTTTAAATGTAGTATTTTCTCATATCACTTTATTACATCAACTCTAATTTTTCAGCTCTTTTGTTCTCTATGTTGTATTATGAGATTATTCACTTTCCTCTTGAATTTAACATCTAAAGGTATATTGCTCTAAATTGTCCCATATTCCTTGTTGCAGCAACCTACCTTTCAATTTTGTTACCATGTCTATTGAAATATAATCTTTGTTGCCTGAATTATATTCATAACTAGGACAGTGGATCATTATAATTGAAGGTCTTCTGTTAATTCATGGTTCCTAACTTAAAACTTTGGCAAAACTACTTACTAGCTATGTGACCAATAGCAAGCAATGTAAATATAGCAAGATGCACTTGATTATTCTATTTATGGGAGTAATAACTAACTCACCAACATCTAAGGATTAAGTAAAAAAATAACACACTGAATATGTTCAAAAATCAGGAGATTATAAATAAACAAAACTTTCTTAATGGAGTTTAAATTCAAGTCAGAGATATGTATTATTAATAATTTAATAATAGTGAGTTATAAAGTATAGAAAATACTAAGAAAAATAAAACAAGAACTACAAGTAGTATAGTTTATAGTGTGTAAATTATGCATAATTTAAATAAAAACGTGATAGAAAATAAGCATGGCAGGGGGTGGAGGATGTAAGTAAGCAGCACTTACCATGGATGGGATGGTTGCTCACAATTATATATGGAACAATTAAGGAAGATCTCACTGAGAAGATGACACGTAAGCAGAAATTTGAAAAGGAAGATATCCATGGGATTATATGAGTGAAGAACACTGTGACTAGAGAGAAGAGCCAGAGCAAAGACTCCGAAGCAGGAACATGATGGTATATTCTGGAAAAGGAGAAAGCAAACCAGTAGAGCCAGAAGGGTAGTGAGTGAAGATAAGGTCAGAGAGATAACAGAATAGGTTTGAGGATAGGAGTTGGGACGGACTGTAAAATGCTTTGTGGGGAGTTGTCAGGACTGGCTGGTGCTTAAGGATAGCACATCGTTGGAGCATTTAGGGCACAGAAGTGATACCATATCATTTTCTTTTTCAATAGATCCTTCTGGCTGTGGTATGGAGAATAGACTTAATAAATCAAGAGTAGAAAAGCAAAAATAAGATTAGGAGGTTATTGCAATAATCCAGGCAAGAGAATGATGGGGGTTTGGACAGAGGTGGTAGTGAGGAGATGTTGGGGAGAACTGAAATTTTGGGTATATTTTGATTGGATGTCAACAAGAATTTCTAAAATATTTAATCCAGATGAAAAAGAGACAAAGCCAAATTTGTTGACCTTAGTAAATGGAAATAAAAAATTATTATTATCTGAAATGGGAAAATCCTCAGGAAGACCAGATCTTGGACCTGTCAAGTTTGAAATGCTATTGAATATCCACCTAAAGTTGCTGAGTAGTGGCTTGGTTTATTATATATTTAATGAGTTTATTATATATTTAATATAATAATAATATAAATAGGATGTATCTTTATGAGACTATAAAATCACCCAGAGACTGAGGGTACAGAGAAGGATCAAGATGCTGACCTGAGAGTGATTATGTTATTATAGTAGCCAACATGTTATTTTGGTTCCATTAAATATTAATACAGCCATTAGAAATGTTTTTCTTGCTAAACACAAAAGACTCACTAACAGTGTCTTAAAAAGAGAGACAATTCTTCCTAGATCCAGAAAGTCCAGAGCTGCTGCTGAAATTGTTGCATGATGCAATTAGTCACCAAGGTTTTCTTCCTTCTGCCAAACTATTACTTGTCCTCATGCTTGTTACTTCATGTGTATAAGTAACTATTGCAACTCCAGGTATAATAATACAGATAGGAAGAGAATGTCCAGGAAAGGAAAAGAAACAAGAGCCATGCCAGTCACGTCTTTTCCTTTTAAAATTATTTTCTGGAATCCCCATATATAGATTTCCGCAGTTTCTTAAAGAATTAGCTATGAGAGAGCCTGAAATGTATTCTGGCTTTCTGTGGTCTATGGCAGTGATCAGCACACTTTAATGCAAATGACCAAATATTGCATATGACTGCCTTTGTAGGCCGTGTGGTCCCTGTCCTAGTTAGTCTACTATGACACTATGGTAGAAAACAGCCATAGCAACTATCTCAATGAAAGGCTGTGGCTGTGTCTTAATAACATTTATTTTTAAAAAATCGGTGTTCCAACTGTGGCCTGTGTGTTGTAGTTTGCTGAATTTGCTGATCCCTGTTCTGTTAGAGTTGAAGGAATGGGAAAGGGCCCATGTGTGGCTTCCTGGGGCAAAGAGGAGTAATTATGTTATAGGGTATGTTCCATGTAACTATTATAAAGCAAAATTGATGATATCAGCTATAGTAAGGAAAAGTACTAGATAATAGAAAACATAGGTTTGCATTTAGCTTCACCACTTCATACCAATGTAACCTTGAATGAGACACTTAACCTTCCAATACCAAGTTTTCTCATGAACAAATCCAGCCTTCCCTAACACTACAGATTGATGGGAAAGTTAAATGCAACAATGTGAAATGAAATGAAACTTTTTGTGAAAACTATGTAGTATTTATAAGTATATAGTCCTCATAAGCTAGTGCCAAAATTCATTTTGTCAATTCTATTGAGCTTTTTTTTCTAAGTATCTTTTTCAAAGATTGCAAAATGAAATATAACACACTAACCCAGCTAAGAAAAGTGAGGAGAGAAAAGTGAATTCAGATGTGAATTACTGGAAGATCTAAGTGAGAAGAATAGATATAAAAATAAAAATATATAAAGTTTATCATGGATAACTCACAGAAGACATGACTAAGAATTTAAATGTTATAGTTTGGAAGAAAAGTACATTATATGGTGTCTTTAATCTAGCAGATCTTTTTGACCTCTTATGTACTATTAAAAATGTATGTAATAAATTTCTACAAGTAGACATACTTTGCTTTTTAACATTGAGGTTTTTATTCTATTACTTATATAGCCATATGGAACATGGACTTATGGATCCTCAGGTATGATCCTAAACTTTTTGAATTTCTTAACATGCTCTAAAACTGGGAAAATTACTTCACTTAGACTCAATTTCTTCATTTATGGGATATGGAAGTTAAACTAGAAATCATAAAATTTATTATAGTCCTTCTATGATATGTTTTTACTTCAGAACAAAAGTTTAACTTATCTGGTGGCAATAATTATATTCTTATAGTCGTTGAACAACATAACAAGTAATTAAGGAATCACTTAATACATATCTAACACCTTCCTCAGAATGCATAGCTCTTTCTCTCAAAAATGGCAAAGTAACAACACTGACTTTTTCATGGAAACTGAGAATAACATATGATATGCCAGCTAACTGCATAAAATAACATTTTAAATATGATTAATATAAATAATAATATGAATATGGGCAATAACATATGGTTGTACCAAGGAATTCCTTCACATACAACTGAAAAAATTCATGACAATGATTTTTGAATTTTATTCTAGTTATACTTTTAGGATACATTAATTCACTAAGTGGAAATAAAAATCATTCATCTGACCACTGGTGAATGAGCAGAGACAAGCTGGTATCCATAAAGCACCTAGATAAGAACATAAGTACAAAGTAAATTGGCATTTTACGTTCAACATTGCAGCAGGCAATTTAATAACCTCTTTATTGTTGACTTACAACTCAATGTTTTTTTGTATTGTTGCTGCCATAGAACTTTCAGGGTGTTTTGATTTTATATGGAGGTAGAAATTAAGTGTTAAGGCTCTGAAAACAGTTTGAATCCCATTTCAACCACATAATGGTTTTATGACTTAGGACGTTTTGCTTACCATATGCTTTTTGTGACCAAATCGCTATGTTGTGAGAATCAGTGTCAGCCACATTGTAAGTAGTCATTGATATTTAGCCACTCAATTATAACTTTCCTTTTCATCCATTATTCTGTCTTGTGCCTGGGAATGCCAGCATCCAAAATGATGGGCTCCCCAGACCTTGGCCTCACAGTTCCTTGAACACTTTACCAGTGAATGAAATGGAAGCCAGTGTCAGAGTAATTTCCAATTTAAAACAGAAGAAAATACTCAACTAGTCATGCACATTTTAAATTTGCATGTAAGCAGTTGTGTTTAATTTTCAGACCTCTAACTCTATGAAATGTTATATGATATTTCACAACATTTTCCCCTAAAATATGTAGTAATAGTATTAACATAGTCCACCAAAAGTTTTTCTTTTGAGAAAAGTCACAAAATTATTAACGTTTCAGTTGTTCATGTTGGAAGGATCTTCAAGAAAACAAGTAGAAGGTATAGAAATGTGTAATTGAATTCTTTGTTACGCCTGTCTTAATATTCTGTTGCTGACACAGCAAATGACCACAAATGTAGTGGCATAAAACAACACAGATTTATCTTCTTAAAACTGTAGTGGGTCAGAACTTAAGTAGGTTCAGCTAGCCTCCCTGTTCTTGAGCCTCACTGAGTGAAAGTCAACATCGGCTAGGCTGCATTCTTTAGGGCGTGAGAGATCTAAGAATCTGTTTCCTTGCTTTGTTAGCCTACTTCAGGACACATTGTTATGAAACTGGGGTCTCTTCTTCCTGCCTGTAGGCTTGGACTCTTTTCTCAGCCTCCAGAAGCTGCCAACATTTTTTGTCTCCTGGCCCATTTCCTTTATTTGCAAATCTAGCGACAGTAGATTGAAACCTTTTCAGGCTTTAAATTTCTCTTCCAACATTTTCCGTGACATCTTTTTGACTTTAGTCACAAAAGGTTTTCCTCTTTTAGGAGCTAATGTAGTTAAACTGAGGCCATACAGATTAATCCGGGATAACCTCCCCATTTCGAGAGTCATACTCTCAATTACATCTGCAAAACTCCTTTTGCCTTATCAGGTGACTTATTCACAGGAATATTATCAAGAAGTGAATTTCAAGGAGCCCAAACTCCTAATTTATATAATACCAGTCACTCCAAAGTATAGTTTGGATTTAATTTAAACATTATATTGTAATTACTAATAACATTTCTTAGAGGATATTTCATTGCTTTTGTACGAGTTTGAAATTCTATAAAGACAGCTGTTTCTCTTCTGTGCCTAAAATTACTTTATCAAAAAAATATATTTTCTCAGATTCTTAAACTGCATTATGAGATTTTAAATTTTATATTAACTTTTCATTTTATTTTTATTGCTATCTACATTAAAATGCCTATCTCTGTGTACCTTGCAATATTACTCATCTTTCTGTGGTTAATATCTTAAAATAGTAAGCATTTATTTTTGAAAGAAGAACATCCTTCCAAGTTGTTATTATCCACTTGGGTGGGACCAATTTCTTAAGGAAACTATTGTTACGTTCTTGCTTCTCAGTCCATATAACCTCTGTTCCTTAAAGGTGAATTATGATGGTTTATGCAAGAAATGGACAAAGGTATCCACCTCTCTTATTGCACTTCATAATTAAACAGAAACTATTGGTTGCTCCTTGAATGTCAGCTGTGCTAGACATGTAAAAAATTACCATACATTATTTTAAATTCACAGAATAGTTACGCATTTGGTTAACAATGAATTAAATATGCTGACTCAAGATCATAAACTAAATGTGAAAGGAGGATTCCTAGTATCAAAACTTATTTTCCTCCAATTATTCTTTCAAAAGATATTAACTGATCTCCTACTACGTGTCAGATGGTCTTCCAGGCACAGCAACCCTGTACTACGAACCTGTGAAGTCAGAAAACTTACACCCAAAATGATGCCACAAAGATAAATGTATTTATTTTAAAGTTGAAAAATTGCTCAAATTATTTTGATCTATGAATGCATCTGAAGTATCTGTATTAAATTTTAAGATCAGTCTTTTTAAGGGATAAGCATTCATTTACACATAGGAGATTTAAACATTAAGGCAATAATTCTTAAATGGTAAGACTACAAAGTGCCCTTCCTGTTGTTATTAGTGGAAGCAGAATCAGTTCTTGTGGTTCTGTGAGGAGAAGAGTACTTTGAGTCTTGTGGGAGGATGGGGTTCCATGCTAAACTTCATTGATGTTGTAAAATTAGGGGGATTTCCCTCCTGACAAAGTGTGAAGGCACAGAGTGAGTGCAGGTTCCCTAGTGAAAGAGTGAGCTGCTTTGTTCCCCCAGGATTATATTAGTTTGGGTTTGGAAAAGACCAGAAGCGTTTTCAAACTAGTCGATGAACTTCTCAAGTTTTCATTGGCTTTTAATATGTCCACTCCCTATTTAAACTGACAGGCTGTCCTCTTTGGTCATCTCCTCCTCCAGCACCCTTCAACCATGGTACTGGTGCTGCAAGGAGGAGTGTTAATCCCCTTGGTGGAGCAATGCTATTGTCCCCTAGGGTGTGAAGCTGTAGCTTCCTGGCTAATCAATCAGGCTCATGTTCCTTATTTTATTAAGCTCTGTAGTTATGCTCCTTTTCTCCCTTTTCTTTTACTAATTAAGCAAATACCATTATAACACTTTTGGTTCCTCCTGAACAAGGACTCAGTGGTCCCTTGCTTTCCACTAACTAACTGTAAAAAACAGACACTGAAAAATACAACCAAGTTTTTGGATGTTATTTAGTATTGAGGAAGGGGATTGTAGATCAACTGAACCAGCTCCTGTGCCCAGAACTCAAGTTCTTTCTTTTCACCCAGTTCTATAGTCAGATAATGGCATGCCAGGCCATTATCTCCCAGTTAAGGTCTGAAAACATAGAAACATTCTTGGCTAATAATGGCCACCTTAAAAATTTAATCTCATTCCTGATTAACTCAACATACTGATAAATCTGAGACAGTCTGGCAATGAAGATCTACTGAGAAGAAAGTTTTTCTCCAATATCGTAATTCAAACAAGGTATCATGAATACTTATTCTTATAATTCCAAGCAAAGATAATTTTAACATTGCTATCTCGAAGAACTATTACTAGACTCTAAATGAGAAAAATATTTATCAACATGAAACAATGTACATAAGGGATTTGATTGAATTGAAAAGGAAGGCAGCTGATACTATTTTAATAAAATAATAATTATAGAAGATTTTCCTAAGGACAATTGAATATAATAACAAAAGTGATTTTGAAGTCACTTTTCTAAATCAGAAAAATAATTTTCTAAATCAGGAAAATAATAGATGCTAGTACTTGGCAAGACATTTTAAGTTGGGGCCCCAACTTACAGGTAACTTCATGCAGGCAACTATTAAAAAATGATTGGCTTTGTTCATAAGTACTTAAGTTGCATCATCAGCTTGCTCAATTAATATCAAATATAGGTCAGAGGTAAAACAGTCTCCTTTTCTACATTTCTGTGTCACACATAGGTTTATAATACTTTGATTTTTTATTGAATATCTGCAGAACCACACATATTAAAGTTCTCATAGTCACCTAAGCTGAAGTTCAAAGTATCTGTAAAACTATTTTTATTTAAAAAACCATTATCTTAATATTAAAATCATTTTCATAACTATATATTAATTTTTGTTTTAATGTTTATGCACCTTTAGTTTTCAATTATTATAACTAGAACAATGAAATAATAACATTTTTAAATGCCAGTATGTATTACATAGTCATATTGGCCAGCTACTATTTGAATTAAAAATCTGAATTTACAGAAATGTTTCTTTTCCCATAGTGTTATTTTAAAAAAGAAAATCTACTTTATAAACTATAGAGTCAATTAATGCCATTAATAGAGGTATTAAAACTTCTAGCTCTTGGTAAATTGTTCTTAAAATTGATCTAACTTATAGTTTCATTATTTGAAGCAAACAAGCTTGATTAACTAATAATTACCTTAGATACTTGTCTAATTATTTGCAAGAGTAATGGATTTCTGGAGAATGAGCAAATAACTCTGAGTGAAGTAAAACAAAATGAAAGATCAAAACATTGGAATGAATTAATAAAAAAATACCTAGTAGAAATATTTTGTATGACAATTCTCACTAGGAAAAGAGTTATTCAATTAGAAAAATGAGGGGAAAAGCAGAGAAAATCTGACTTTTAAAATTAGATACTAACCTTCCATTATGATACAATATCTTAAAATTAGTTATTTATAAATGAAGATTGTAAAAGTTAATCTTTAATATTGTATTAACATTGCCTTTTTATTAAAACCTGAAGCTATTTTATATCAAAGAATTTATATTAATTTTTGCAAACACTATTAGGGACATTTTTCTCTAAGAAACCATTTTGAAGAAGTATTTGTAGAGATGCCCCTAAGAGAAAGTGAGATTTAAAAAGTTAAATGAATAGATGTGATCTACAAAATACATAATTTAAAATAATTTAAAATATAAAGGGATGGATGTAATACAACAACAATAAAATTTTTAAAAAAATATATAATTACTATCCAAATGACAGTAACATGGCAGAACAAATAATGTTTAATATTGTGTTTATGTGCAGAATATATATACCCATAATGTAGACATAAAACTAGAATAAGGAACATATTTTCCAACACTTACTTTAAAGTAACTAGTTGAATTCATTAAAGCAAGCTATTTGCAATCTGGTTACTAAGCAACACTTGTAAGATTTTTTAAATAACTAGTAAGATATTGAATTTTACCTTTGGTGTGTTTTAGAGAGTTTTGTTTACAGAGGTCATCCAATGGCCTTGAATAATAATGAACAATGAGAAACAATGTACCTAACGCCTCTTTCTCTAGGGCATTTGTGAGTGTGCATGCTTATGCATATTTGTATAAAATCTTCCCAGATAATCTATAAAGATTACTACAGAATACTTGAATATTTATGTATTGTATTTAGAAGTGTGTGCTGATAAGTATTGCATTAACCATTTTGCCATTAGAGAATTTACAAGTTAGTGACAGATGAAAACCAAATACTGCCATTTATTTGCTATAATGGATACAATCACTCTCTTAAATCATATAAAATTTTTTATACCAAGAAGAGTAAACTCCTTTAAATCAATTTTAAGTGTATCCAGTTCATTTTTTGCATTCTACTACCGATGTACATTTTCCCTGAGACAATGATCATCTGTGGGCAACATGATTTATTGTAGCTTCTTGTGAGTCTTGTCATTCATTGGACTTGAACCAACTTCTACATGATTGGCTAATGCATGTTATTCTGGATCATTTCATAGGCATAGATGGTGCCAGGTGGCAATCTCTTTTTGAAATGCCTTTAGATATTTTCATTTTCACCCAATATCAGCAATTAAGTGAATGTAGACTTTAACTCCAGACACTAACATTCATTAATTTAGAATGGAATTTTTAGATAGTCCTATATATTTTGTTGAGATATAGCTAGAAATGTTTTTCTATTATAGCCTAATTATTCAATATTTCCCATCTATTTTTAGATTCATGTATCAAAAATAATTACAATGCACAATTAGGTAGAATTTCTGATAATGGACAAAACTGTAGGTACTCTCAATTGAAACAAGCAAATGTAAAGACATGTCAATGTCTATCCTAAAGGGCTTGCACCATACTAATGATTAGATTTTCACTAAACATGGACTCAAAGTAATCTTTAATGACTAAATTGCATATGCTTTTCAGTTTTTTATTTCAGAAAAGTCCATAAATAATATTGAATTTATTAACTTAGGATCTTTTATTTCAGTCTATAAATAATTTTGCTTAATAACCATAATTCATCTGCATAACAAATGTCAAAAAAATAGATTGGAAGTTATAAAAGGATGCCAAATAAAAAGTAAAAATACATTTTGTGTTATATGAAGGCTAAAGTAGTGCTCTTCTCCAGTCACTTTACCATCATCTCTTAAAAAAAGTAAAATCATTACTCAAGAAACAGAATCTTCAGGGTCCTTGCATTCCATTGTATATATAGCTTATAGTCAAAGCCAGTTGTATTAAGCATTTTTCAGGGCCTAGACATGTACCTTTGAACTTATTTTTAAAAATCTGTTTGACTAGTAATCTGATCATTTGTTTGAATTCCTGGTAATGAAAACATACAGATTCTTCTTGGGTATAATGCTGCTCATTTTCCTACTTAATTTCCTCCAGGCATACCAGACTTAAAATGGTGCATCAAATGTAAATTCTTAACCTAATGGACATTTTCTCCTTTAAAAAATATTTATAATCATTATTGGTTGAGAAATAGTAATGAAGAATATTCAGCTAGGCTTCCTACTGCATCCTTTATGTAGTTACCATTTTAAAAAATTAAATTAATTCATTCAACCAATAAACTAATAATATTTTGGACATCTGTTGTATGCTGAAAACTGCTATTTTATTATATTTGTTTCTCACAAAACCTAAAGAAATATTATTTTGTATGTAGGGTTGTTATATTAATAGTAAATATAAGAAAATGAAAGTAATGGAAAAGAAGTAAATGGCTAAGAACTTATAATACCCAAAGCTGATTCTGTTCTTAAACTAAACTTCTTGAATATTTACTTCATTTAAGGGCATTTCTGGGGTATTTAAATTATTAACTTTGTTTTAAAATTGTTATTTTCTTTACCTATTCATATTATCACACTATAAAACTCAAGAATGCTCATCTAAACAGCTCTGGTGTTTTAGGTAAAAGTAAATTTTCTTTCTAATAAAATGTTCAATGAGTAAAGAAAATATAAAATAAAAAGAAATATAATGAATTTTTCTCCTTAATGAACTAATATAAAATTTTTAATTTACATACTTAAATTCTAGTAAATAACACAGCAGACTAAAGATAATTACCTTCTATGGTATACATAAAAAGAAAACTGGCAGTTGTTAGAAGGGAGGCATGTTTGGGGCTGGGTGAAAATGTGAAGGGTTTAAGGAAAAAAACTAACTCAACCCATAAACACAGCAACAGTATGGTGATTACCAGAGGAAAAGGGGGATGAAAGTAGATAAAAGAAGCTAAATTGGGACTAACTGGTGACAGAAAGAGACTTATTTTGGATGGTGAACATACAATACCATATATAGATGATGTAATATAGAATTGTACACCTGAAACCTATATAATTTTATTAATCAATGTCACTCCAATAAATGTAATAATATTTTTAAAATGTTCATGATTAATACTAGAAGGATAATTGATTAGGTAATACCATCATCCATAATACATTTTAATTAAGTGATAGTAATATTTCATATTGTGGAATGTATATAGTTAAATTATACTGTTAAGATTTTACTGGTTCAGATATATATGAAATATATTTTATTCTTTTGTTCAATTATATGAAATTTAGATTATGGCTAAGGGATTAAATTACTGCATAATAAATTCAGTATCTCTCTCTTTCCTTGAGTAGCAATTAGCTAGAAGGAACATAACAATATGTATGAGTATTAAAAATGTTCAAGCCCTGGCTGGCACAGTGAATAAGGCACCAGCCTGTGAACCCAAAGGTCACTGGATTGATTCCCAGCCAGGGCAACATAACCAGATTGCAAGCCAGGTCTCTAGCTGGGTCTGCAGCTGGAGGCAGGTGAAAGGCAACCATACATTGATGCCTCTCTCCCTCTCTGCCTCGCCCTTACCCTATCTCTGAAAATAATAAATAAAATCTTTAAAAAAATAAAATAAAATAATTCATTTTATAGTTTATATAATAAAGCCACCAAAACTCATTGGAATTATTTTGCTTAAAGTTTTAGGCTGCAATTTTACAAAAAATAGACTTACGTAGGTTGAATCCTCTAAATTCTTGATCATAAAAGTGGAGATACATATACAAAATGAAAGAGTAGCCATAAAAAAGAAATCACATTTTTTAAGAAATTCTAATTATTTTTATTAGAATTTGACATTTATTTTATTCAGAACAGGAGAGGAAAGTTTGCAATATAAAGTTTGCATTATTTTCAGGGCAATGATGTATTAAATTATCAAGCAAGTGACTAGCAGTGTCCTTTGGGTCAATAGGCCACTTGAGCATTAGTTAAATTTATAGGAGAACATTGCTTGAAAGATAATTATAATGATATAAAATGATTCAGTTCAATGATTTCAGTGTGACTTAAAGATAATGAATCTTTTTTATCATTTATCTTAGGAATATTAACATTATGGAGCCCTATGATTGCTAATGAGTTTTTTGCTAGGAAAAAGAATAAATTACACAGAGACATATTTTGATTATTATAATATTTTAAAAAGTAATTAGTATGCTTGTGAGTAAATAGGGGGTTGGAAATGACTTTGATTATAAGGAAGCTGAATATGAAAACCACTATAATAAATTTACAAAAAATGAATCCCCTAATAACTGAAAAAGGTATAGTGGTTGCAAATAAAATATAAAATTTACAGTGGAAAATGGACTTTTTCATAGAGGGAATAAAAAGGTCTGGGATTTATATCTCTCAAAACTTTGAACTCTGTCATTGTAGGGAAGTATAAACATGAAAATAAATCTAAATGATTAAACAATGTCTATATTGATATCCTTCTCTGTGCCCTCACCACTTTTGAGTTCATTGTTGGCGATCAGTACTAATAAAAAAATAATCTCTGTGCATCCATGGGTTTGAAAAAATTGAGTCATTCAGCAATCTGAGTAGACAGATTCTGATGTATAAAATATCGTTTTGTAGGTCTGAGGTTTTTGGAAATTGGAACATTGCCTGTTTAACCCATGCTGAACCTTGGGGTTTGGCCGTTTCTAGCATAAAGTGAACACATGGTAAATAAATGTGGGATTAATTCAAAAGTTAGATATTGCAAGCTAAATTTTATTTTAGTTAGAAGTGATAAATAAACCCTAGCTGATGGCTCAGTGTATAGGCACTAGCCTGTGAACCCAAAGGTCGCTGGGTTGATTCCTAGCCAGGGCACATAACCAGGTTGCAAGCCAGGCCTCCAGCCAGGCCCGTAGCTGGAGGCAGCTGAAAGGCAACCATACATTGATCTCTCTCTCCCTCTCTGCCTCCCCCTTTTCCCCTCTCTATAAAAATAATAAATAAAAGATTTTAAAATAAATATATATGTGTGTGTGTGTGTATTTGAAAAAAAAGTGACAAATAGCTAGGTGTCAGATTTTTAATGAGATTATTTTCTAACTTATTCATGTCCAGATAAAATGTACTGAATTCAAATCACCATAATTTTATATACAAAGAAAAATAAGGGAGGAAATATAGCATGTCTGAGCTATACAAAATAGAGTTTAAAATTTTTAAAGCTTCACCTAATGACTGTAGAAAATTTTAATCTATAGAAAATAGGGTGAGGAAAATCCAAGACATAAACTATATTGAAACAATGAGAAAGTTGTAACAGACACCTTTGTGGGTTTTTCACGTTGTTGGTAGACATGTTTGTGTGAGGTTAAACTGACTTTGGCTTTCTTCCTTTCCTGTCTCACTCGCCCTGCTGTGACTCCTCTTAGTAAATAACTGGCTGCAACTGTCTTATCGCAGCTGCTGCTGTGTGGCGTGGGGAGGGACAAATTCAAGTCAACAGTCAACCTTGGCAGTCTTCCCATCCAAAACAAATGGCTTCTCGGACAGACAGATTTGATTTGGAGCCCTGATTCCATTGTAGATGAGCTTTTCAGAAAAGTCATTTATTCACTCAGCAGGCAGTTAACAGAGCACTTACTGCATTCTACACTTTGGCAACTGCCGTGAGTAAGAGTACGGAGGCAAGCTGTACGCCAAATCAAGGTGTTTTCTAAGAAAGTAGAGAGGCCCTGAGATGAGGATGTGTGTGGTGTGTATGAGGAAGAGCTAGAGTAGTGTGATTATAGCTTAAAATGGAGAATGCTAAAAATTGAGGTTTAACTATTTATCTGAATGCTTTAATCTTTTGGCTACTTTGTCTTTCATTGTTGCATTAGATCTGTATATTGAATGTACTTTCTACTCTTTCTTTCAAGATAAGCCTTCTTTGTCTCAACTCTTCCTTCTTAAAATAATACATTACAAAACAACAACTACCCAACTGGTGCCATGTTTGTACTATTTTCCATAGCCAAGACAACATTTTTCTGTGAAATATCTTTTTTTCATTTATTTTATTTTATTATTGTTCGATTACCATTATCCCAATCTCCTACGCGCCCTTCTCTCCCACCCTCGCCATTGCTGTCTTTTGGAACCAGTATGCACATTTTTAGCATAATTCATTCTTTGATGTGATGAACAGAACACTCTGGTACTCTTTGGAATTTGGCAATACTCGGATTCTACTCAGATCTCTGACTACAAAGGGCAGAATGATTTGGTTTTGTTATGTTTTTTAAAGAACATCTAAATTAAAGACATATTAGCTCAGACAGGCAAGGGTCAGAATGATATTGGACTTCTCAGTGGCAATACGGGATAAAAGAGACAGCAGAACAATATCTTCAATATTCCGAGGGAAATTTTCTTTTTATTAAGATTTCTATACTGTGTTGTTCTTGTAGTGTGCACAAAATAAAGGCATTTCAGACATGCATGAAAGCTAACTTTCCAGTAGTCCCCTGTGGGTTGATAATTTAAAGTCATCTTTATTAAATATCATTTGTTTTTAAGTATTTTCTTTTTTGCTATTACAATAGGGCTTTTTATTTCTAACTGGTTGTTGTTTATGTGATGTAGCCAATGATTTTTACCCAGTAATATTGTACCCATCTATTTCATAAGTCCTTAATTTGTTTGCCACAGATTTATAATTCAATTTCTTTGGTTTTGTAGGCACATGATTACTTGTAAATAGTAATAAATGTCCCCCTTTTCCAGTATAAAACCAAAGCAAAAAATTCATTCTTTGAACGCTATTCTTTTTAGATAAAGAAAGTCTATGTTTTAAAATCACTATCTTTATCTATATTCCTGCCATTTATTAATATTTTGGAAGAAATGTAATTTAATCATTATGCAATTTACATCAGAAAATTATCATAAGAATTTACTAATGTTAGCAGCAGCATTTTAAACTCTGCAAAAGCCAATTGAGTATAGTAGAAATTACCAAGATTTTGTGGTGAATGTACATATATATTTAATAAAACATGTATGTTAAGAGGTGTTAACAGTCTCATATTTTAAAAGATGAAACTTTTTCACATGTAACTGTGTGAGTTTATGTCTAAAAGGTCAAAATTAAATACATTAAAAATGATAAATTTATATGCATGATCTGAAGCTTGTATATTTACCAGTATAACAATTTAATTTTATAATTTATTTGTAGACATTAAACATATTTATAATATGTTTTTGATTCAGAAAAGCAACACATAGAATATCCTTAGAAACCTGATTCTTAAAAGTTTTTGACTGGGATGAAAATAAACTTGAATTGCCTTGTTAGATATCTGATAAAGTATGAACTTAAAGTATTATAATATAACACTCTACCAGGTGGCAATTCAAGCTTTTCCAAGTGTGTGAGATAATGGAATAGATTAAATGAAAGGTGATATATAAATAAAATGATATGTGTAATATGAACCTCCTGTTAGGATGATATGAATTGGAATTACAATTTTTTTCACCAGAAAAAAAGGCAATTTCTACTAGAACCTTAATAATGAAGCAGTTGTTCACTATTAAAGAATTCATATATATTTAACATTAAATTTTATACAGTTCTTAAAATATTGATAATAGGTTTTAAAGTTATCTTGGCTATATCCATCATCCTAAATATAACAGAACATATTTTCTCAGCAAAAGCAATAATTTTAAAGAATTGTATATGTTCTATTCTTTAAGAAAGTAAATATTGAATATAAAATATAAGTAAAACAGTATATTTTTATTTTATTTGCTTACATTATGACTCCAATATATTTATAGTTATGCATTAAAATACAGGAAAGTGTTGTACTGGTGATCTTTGGGTAATAAGATTATAGGTAATTAATTTTTTTCTTGATTTTCTGTGTCTTCCAATTTTTTGTGTGAAATTTAATCTTTATTGTATTTTTTCATTACCATTTAGTCCCTTTCTACCACCTACCCCCCAGCAAACGCCACACATTGTCCATGTCAGTATAGTTGTAAAGTGTTTTTAATTTGCTACTCTTTCCTACTTTAGGGAAAAGTTGTTTGCTTTTCTATATAATTTTCACTTGAGAGATTGACCTATAAAATGAAATACAATTTTTCAACAATTACATTTTCCAACTGAACTGCATAATATATTTGTGTGTTTCTAAATATTAATTTTTATCTCTATTTTTACCTGAGAATATAAACATTAAAAGGATATAGTTTTCTCTATCATATTCTGAAAATTTTATCCCAGAGAATAATACATATTTTGGAGTGTACAAAATAAAATAAATCTAAGATGAGCTTTGATTCAACAGACCTCTTAAAATAGCAAATTCCTCAGTTTTCACCTGATTATGAAAAGAAACACAATAGTATCATGAGGTGATTCTATTATTGTAGAAATTACTTCTTAAATAAACAGACAAAATAAGTAGGAAAAGTAAGGAAAGTTACAGCCAGGGTCTTAGCTGTACTTACGTTACAATGAAAATTATAGAAGAGTTTTTAAGAGCACAAAGGGTGAAAGAATTGAACAGAATAAGTTTAGAAGAAGTCACTATGTTTTTTTGTCACCAGTGACATTGTTTAAAAATTAATAGAAAAGGAAAGGAATGAAAAGCAATGTTTTGGTTTTAGTAATTTTGCACAAAGACAGCCAATTTTCATGAGCAACTAAAAATATAATACAGGGTAAAATGTTAGATTCTAAAAGCACGTCTAAACAACATTCATGCCTGATAACAAATTAATGAAATTGCAAGAGGTTGAGAGAATATTTAAAATTTTCTCAATACATTAATTACAAAAGTTTTACAGGGAATAGTATTCTAAACAAATGAAAATGAAAATAATTGCATTTATTGAGATAATCTTTTTATTGAATCATCATAACTGAATTTCTTATACTTCATTCCCATTCTAGAGTATTGTAAATTCCTGTTGTATCTGCTGTAATATTATAGCCTGTTATTTCTCAATTATTTTAAAACTCATAAATTTAAATTTGCTTAAATATACATTAGAATATCTTGATTTAGGCCAGGCATTAGAAAAAGAGGTAAAGGGTAAATTTGTCTATTTCTTTGGTTAGATTTCTGGCTTTAATGTCATTATAACTCACGATATTTAGATATACAAGGTCATTATTCTTAGGCTGATTGAAATTGTGGGTTAACACACTCATTCAAATCAACTTAAAATATATTGAATTTCTCAGAAGCTGTCTGGCCAGGTTTTGAGAAGCACCCCATCACAATATGAAGCATAATTAACTCTACTATACATTATCCACAGCTGATCTAATTGCTAAAGAACAGCACTGCATTCAAAGGTGATTTAGATTCTTTTTCAAACTAATAAATGATGACATTATATATTGATAGATGCTTGTAATTATCTCTTGGGCAAAACAATAACAACAAATTCATCTCAGAATTTGACCTCAGGAAGATGGTATTTTATTCATATTCTTATACATTTCCTTTCTTGAAGAACAAATGAAGCAATTTCTAGTATATCTTGTAACATAATATAAATATAAATCAGTAAATAATTTTACTCTACTGTGATTATTTTCACACCTGTGACCACAGAAAATTAGTGTATCTCCTAGGACAAGAAGCTTTTTAAAAATGTTTTTGAATTCAGATTCTGAACATCTAAATACAAAATAAGAATTATTTGTTTGTCCTCTTTTTCCTAGAACCTATAATTTTGTCATCAAACTAAATATTTTAAGACATTAATTAATGTCAGTCATTTCTCTTTCTGAATTTTATGGATTCAATGTACGTTAGGAATTATCATGTTTGATATTAAATATTTTTTTTAAATTTTGGATCTCTTGTTTTTAGTTTTCAAAATGCTGAAATATATAAAAAGAAATACGAAATAAGTAAATATTGCTAATCCTACAGCATTTCAGAGATAACAAATTTTACTTTATCCTATGTTTACAGGTTTGTCTTTATTTAGACATAAAGAAAAGTTATGTATATATAATTTTTCTAATTTGATACCTCACTCAAAATTAAGTATGCATATCTTTTCATGTCAATAAAATAGCTATATGTATATCATTGCTTTTAATAGGATTATAAACTTCAATGTTATTTAAATATCAAATTTATTTAACTAAAACTTTTGTTGAAATTTTAAGATACTTTCATCCTGATAATTATAAATGCATGGATGCATATCTTTGTGTTCAATTTTTTTTATTAAAGTGAACCTTGAATTGGTAAATCAAAGGTAATGTCATTAACTTTATTTGCACACATGAAAAGGGAGTATTTCTAAAAGGTTGTATCAATTTACATGTACACTGACCTCATATATAATTCTCACCATCCTGACATCCACAAATACTGTGTATTATAATTTATTTTTACCAGAATACCAGAATAAATTAATATCATATTTTGAAATTTGTATTTTTTCTTATTGATAATAAAGATGTATTTTTTTTTTCATGTGTTTTCTGTTCATTGTGTTTTTCTTTAAATTTCTTTCTGGTACCCTTTATCAATATTTACATTGAGAATCAGCTGTATTATAATATTTATTAAGATTATTGTTTTAAATATTTCAGCATTTTATTATAATCATTTCAAATACAGCAAAGTTAAACTTCTTTTACTATGGACAATTTTGTTTGATCACCTACATTCTACCATTAATATTTTTCTAAATGTGCTGTAGAACAGATTAATCTATATCATCTTCACCCTATCTAGATGTTAATTCATCTTAGTTTTGGATACAATTAACTATAGTTCAGATTGATTTTTATCTGATGTAAAATTTACATACAAGGAAATGTACAAATCTAAGCATACTTTCTGAATTTTGACAATTTTATTTAAAGTTTATTAAATTTTTAATGTGTTTTCATGTTTGTAAATGTAATGCATTGCATAAGAAAACATAAATAATTTATGAAGAGAATTATATTTTTAATTCATCAGTGTTAAAAACTGACAAGCCTACAGAAATATCATCCCTGTTTTTAAGGACTAGCACGCACTTCTAAATCCAAGGTGCAGATCAGGTACTCTGTGAATCTTTTTATTATCCTCCATAGTTAGAAATAACTTCACCTTCTTTTGTGGTCCATTTTCCCACTGATATATCCACAGGGGTTTCTGTAACCCTAATTTGTATACATGTGTTTATACATCTCCTTTTCTAATGGGTGGTAACCACTAAAGAAGGGGTTCTGTTGTTTGAGTTTATAAATCTGGACTATTACTTAATATTTAATAGATAGATGGCTTAAACATATAGACAAAAAGTAAAGTTATTTAGTGTATTTTTATAATATCTATTTATATTCTTTGACCTAGGCTGCTATTGCCCTAGACCCAATGAAGATTATATTACCTAACTTTAATGCTTCCAAATGGTATCCTTTGTAACCATTCTCCTCATTATTTATCCAGTGGAATAAAGACTACTGGAACAGAATGTCAGGAAAAAGGTACAAGGCAACTTTCCCAGGCAAACTTAAAAGTATATCATACCACAGAGTTTTCACTTAAGAGAAACATTCCTATCTCTTCACTACACCTGTTACTTTGTATCATATCCCTGTATGGATTCCTGATATCACAACATGTACTTACCCTGTTGACTACCGTGTTTACTAATCTACGGTCTGCTTCCCCATAGACTTAAATTTCATAACAAAAGAGATCTTTTCTCGTTCAGTGTATTCAATCCGATGAGTCCCACAGTGTCCCAAATTATATAATTTTTATTATTTATGTATTATTGTTTCCTAGAACATTCCTGACACATTGTAGAAACTCAATAAATATTTGTTGAAAGAATAGATGCATTTTTTGCATAGTATATGGTGATATGAAGAAAATATGTGTTCACTTATGAATTATTTAACTAAATGATAATTTTATGTGTAAAAACTTAATTGATAAAATTAAATTTACATTTTTTAAATTATGAGCAAAAACCATAATTTTTTAATTTTTTAACTTTATTGAAGTTCATATCATAATACAACTAGAACATATAATTAGTTCAAGTAAATCATGAGTGCTGGGACTTTTCCAAACTATAGTAGTACTTTTATATTTTATACTAGTGGAAATTCTTTAAACTATTTAAAAAGTAACTATTTAAAAAGAAAGGAATTATAAAGCAAAATTTTTTAATTAATTGAACTTCATCATGAAAGATATATGCTTAGAAACCATGCATTCAATTTGACATCCACACATATGCATCCATGGCTAAGAACTCTGACCAATGAAAGATTTGACATTTGACATTTCGATATTTTTAGTATGTTTTGTATTAAGGCTGTAACAACACAGCATTGTTATCTCCTTCATATCAATATTATACATCCCAGCCCACTATGAAAGCAGGATAAAACACAAGTAGACATTTTTGGTTAATTAATTTTCATTTTAAAATGAATTGTATGCTTTGACCTTCCCATATTAGAAAGTTTTAAAACTACCATTATTTCCCACACTGTTGTTCTCAATGTTGACATGTTATTACTTCTAATTGGTCAAGAAAGAAAAAAGTCTCACACTTGACATTTAGCCATGTTTTCATAAATTTGAAATAGGTGCAGTTTTATAAATCTGTATTTCCAAGAAGATTAACAACAAGTTTTATATTTATTTAATGGAGAAATTCATTTACATATCAAGAATTTAATAAGCTCACAGTTTAAAAATGTTAATGATATCTTCTTGAATGGAATTAACATCTAATAAATGCATTGACAGGGCCCATGCCATTATTTTGAGAGATTAACAAAAGTCACAAGAGGCAGAACAAATTGTTCTCTTTCTTATTGATAATAGTGTCTCTGTGTAAAAAGAAGCATAATTGACCATAGCCATGGATTCAGACAATTGTACAGACTGTTAACAGAGTTATTTTTTTTAAGATTTTATTTTATTATTCCTAGAAAGAAGAGAAGGGAGAGGGGCAGAGAGGGAGAGAGACATCAATGTATGGTTGCGCTTCACCTGCCTCCAGCCACAGACCTGACATGGAGACCTGGTTTGCAACCTCGTTATATGCCCTGGCTGGGGTATTGAACCTGTGGCCTTTGGGTTCGCAGAGTTTATTTTTTAATAGTGATTATTAAGTTCATTGTTGTTTCTGATGTTATCTTTTTTTCCAAACCAAGTATGCAACCATAGAATTAAAATTAACCATAAATCAAAATGAAAGGTATTGAATCTTAATGTATTTAGACTATGCTTTACAGATAAGTGTGTGTATGTATATATGTATGTATGTAATGTATATATGTATTTGTTTTAGTCTCCTGACTACCAGGAATTTGTGTTCATCAAACACACTGACAGAGTTGGTGGAGGTAGTAAAAATGTTTCACACTTGGCTGCTGGGCCTTAGAGATTGCATTTGCCAATTTTTATGATTTCAGTAACTTGCCTCTAAAAAGGAGGATGCACAGACACCAGCTTTTAAGAAACTCCAAATGGTTTTGAATAATGTTCATATTAGCATAATCATGACTGATTATTCTTAACCATCATTCTCTTGATCCCGTGAGTTGTTCCACAAGCCTTGAAACTTCAGAAGTAACCTCAATACAGTCATTTCAGATAAAACAGTTCTTTGAGATGCTGACAGAAACTATAAGAGAGACTCCAGGTGTCATTAAGATGAAACTTCTCAAGAAGTGGATTAAATCAAGGTATAGGACTATTAGAGGTCCCTGAATTTTGACATTTGGAGAAGAAAGCCCCAAATAAATTAAGAATGTGTTTCTTGCCCTATGAATATGAAGGGGGAATCCGGAAATGGAATTTATTCATTAAAAATGGTGTATTTATACTTTGGTACATTTACACAACAGAATACTACACAGAAGAAAGAAAGAAGGAACTCCTACCTTTTGCAACAACATGAATGGGACTGAAGAGTCTGATGCTTAGTGAAATAAGCCAGTCAGTGAAGGACAAATACCATATGATCTCACTATTACAGGACAATAATGAACAAAACAAACAAACAAGCAAAATAAAACCAGAAGCATGGAAATAAGGAACAGACTTTCAATGTGCAGAGGGGAGGGGGAAGGAGGAAGAAGAGACAAGAAAAACAATTTAGTCAAGGAACTAGCATGGACGACCCATGGACATGGACAACATGTGAGACTGACTGTGGGAGGGGAAATGGGCAGGGTGGAGCAGGGGAGAGCAGTGGGGGGAAACAGGACAATAAATTAATTTTTAAAAATGTGTATTCTTACATGTTTAACTTCAGTCACTTTAAAAAAACTCCATTTAATGCATTAAACCTATTGAGGCATTTTTTCCAGTGCTCAGAAACACTTTTTGAATTGTCAGTTTTGATGCTTTTTAACACTTCTGCCATTTTTTTGTTTCCCCTCTTCCATACTGGCAAAAATTAAGTCACTTGGGGCAATATCTAGTGAATAGGGGGAGTGGGGAACAGGGGTCATGCCATTTTGGTCAAAAACTGCTGAACGCTCAGTACAGTGCAGGCAGGTGTGCTCATAAATCACCATTGAAGAAATGGGCAAACACGTTGAAAGAGTCTTCAAAAAAACAAAAACAAAAACAAAACAAAAAACATTCACTGAAGCTGAATGCAGCCTCCCACAACAATTCCAGCTGGTACGCTGATACGAGTGGGTTCCTGGAACACTCACCTAGCTGGGGAGGCCTGTATGTATGTAGTACAAAGAGCTCACTCTCCAGAAGATAATTCTGTTTTTTTTTTCTTTTTGGGTCACCCTCACACGTTATGGAAGTTCATAGAAATGAATGCAATCTCTTGTGTCTGTGGTTCCCAGAGGTTTCATACTCATACTAGCCCACTCTCAGCCATTAGCAATTCATGAAAAAATTTAGCTGAATCTTTTTTCTGATTTAGATGTTGGTCCTGTTTTTCCCTTTGTGATCACTGTGCACTAGATGAAATCAAAGCCCATGCTTCATCTCTTTGAAGTCACCTGTCTTTTATTTGATTTTATTTATATTGGTAGTTCTGTAATCTTAGCTCTCTGATGGGTTCAAAGTTTGAATTTTGCCAATTACTCAGCTTTACTTAATATTGTTTAAGTGGAAGTGATGGTCTTCATTTTCCTATGCCCTAATCATAAGCTGGAAGTTCTTTCATGTGATCTTCAGTGTTAAAATAATTTTGTAATATATAACAGAGGCCAAAGTTAATGCTCATCAAGGATGAACAGTTTTGACTAGTTTTCTCCTTAATGTTTACTATTGCATTTATTATTATTATTTTAAAATTTTTATTGTTGTTGTATTATTGCATTTTGCTGTTTAAATTGAGTTACTGAGTTTTCTCTGTGTCTCAAAGAGTCCCAATATTTAATTTGAATATAAAGGGTAAGCCCTGACTGGTGGCACAGTGGATAAGGTGCCGGCCTATGAACCCAAAGGTCACTGGTTCAATTCCCCAGCCAGGGCACATAATCAGGTTGCAAGCCAGATCTCCAGCCAAGTCCTTAGTTGGAGGCAGGTGAAAGGCAACCATACATTGATATCTGTCTCCCTCTCTGCTTCCCTCCCTTCTCTTCTCTCTAAAAATAAAAAATAAAATCTTTTAAAAAATGAATATAAAGGGTATTTTACCTATTTTACTGATATTTGGAAATAGTATAGTTTCTTTTTAACATGAAAGATTTTTGGCATGATAGACATAGTCATAATGTATGTAGATAATCTAATAGATTCATACAAACTCATTCCTCATTAAGGATGTATTCAAAATTAAAATTGTGTTTGCAAAAAGAAAAACTATTTGAAGGAATATTATGACTGGAAATAATATGTGCACATATAACTGGTTTTTTCTAACCATTTCAAAAATTTATCCAAAGTTTAAAGTCTGGTTGGAAGACCCATTTCAGGATTTAAAGGGAGTGACATGGCCCTGTTTGCATTTGGAAGAGTCCTTATGGCATCAATGGCAACTGGTTGATAGAGGCAATGGAGGCAGGGTGACCATTTTCGTGGCTGCTGAAGTGCCCAAAGGAAGACAAATATATGCAGAGTTGGTAGTGTAGGCATGGGAGAAAACTGTACAGATTTGAGAGACAGTGATGAAGGAATAACAAAAAGACTAGGTAAGCAAATTAGCTAATGTGAGTGAAGAAGGTGTTAAGCATCCAAGTTTGTGGCTCAATGAATCCAAGACAAGAAAAAGATGGTTTCTGTTTTAGACATGCTGATTTTGGGAGCGATACCAATAGACAGTTGCATGAACGAGTCTGACCTTCAGAAGAACAGTCATTTGAGCAGTGAGAAACCACCACCAAGGGGAAAGGATGTAACAACTCTTTGTCCTCCTCTCAACAATTTATATTTTTACATTTGCAATTTACATTGTTGCAGTATCTTATCTATCATGTATCTTTTTAATCAGTAAGTTACTGGTAATATCTTCTCTGTTAGGCACCATGCTTAGTGCTGGGACTACATGGAAATGGATAAAGCTGATTCCTATCATCTTGTAGCTTTTTATGACCCCCTTGAACTGAAATACATAAGATTATCCCTCATTTGTCCCCAACCTTTTTGGCACCAGGGATTGGTTTTGCGGAAGATAACTTTTCCATTGAACAAAGGCAGGGGTACGGCTTTATAGCCTGCCACCAGATGCAGTTTAATTGTCACTTGCCCCTCTCCAGGAGGGTTTTGATATGAGTCTGCAAGCAATTGATTTCTTCCGGTCTCTGTGCAGTCAGAAGTCGCTGCTAATAATAATCTGTATTTGCAGATGCTGCCCAGTGCTAATATCACTGCCTCAAATCACTAGGTATTAGATTCTCACAAGGGCCATGCACCCTAGATCCCTCACATGTGCAGCTCACAGTACAGTTTGCACTCCTATGACATTCTAATAACAGCCACTAATCTGACACGAGGCAGCGATGTGAGCAAAGGAGAGTTCTTATAAGTACAGATGAAGCTTCACTTGATTGCCCCTCACTCACCTCCTATTGTGCGGCTCAGTGCCTAACAGGTCATGGACTGGTCCTGGCCCCAGGGATGGGGACTTGTGCTATAGAACATTGCCCTTGGCAAAGCTAATCCTTTAGTCTTCTCAAAAAAGTTCATTGCTCAAATGAAGGTGGCAAATGTTGTTTTCAGCTAACTCTTGAAGATTCATGGTATATATTAGTAATTTAAAGCACTAAGAAACTCTACTATTAACTTGTAACCTGTATAACCAGAATTTTTGAGCATGAACAATTTTAAAAATATATAGTATCTTATTTAAATTTTATTAGGTATAATACCAGTTTGGTGTACAATGATCTCTATAATGTCGTATGTGTCATTTCGTTTTGAACTTTTAAGTCCTTTGTCAGTATGCATCAAATTTAAGTTGTTTCATTTCTATAGCTTTTCTTTAGGTAGAAAGCAGAAGCTCATCATTTTAATAGTGTTCACGGAGGACTAGGACTATTATGTCCCTAATTAATGACTGTGTCCTATTAGAACAACTAGAACAAAGGTCTTATCATACTACAAAATAGTTAGAATAAGGTCTTAATATTCTTTCATCTATATCAATTTTTATTCATTTTATTTTATATTTTTTAAGATTTTATTATTTCCAGAGAGAGAGAAAGGGAGAGAGGCAGGGAGAGAGAGAAACATCAATGCATGGTTGCCTTTCACCTGCCTCCAGCTATGGACCTGGCTGGAGACCTGGTTTGCAACCTGGTTATGTGCCCTGGCTGGGGAATCAAACCAGCGACCTTTGGGTTTGCGGGTTGGCGCCTTATCCACTGTGCTACCAGCCAGGGCTATATCAATTTTTAAATGTGAAATGATTTTAATGAGTATTTACAGTTTTATGAATCTAAAAGAAAAAAATAATATACCACTCTGTATTCTTTGTTGAAAATCAATTACAAAGCATCATTATTCTACTGCTCTACCTAGAATATACTTTGAAGAATTGCTCATGTGAGAGAAATATCACTGCACATCAAGAAATGTAATTTGTAGTGTCTGCATTTATATTTCATTTTGGGGTTCATATCATTCACCACTTTTTTTGTCTGAATGTATAGGGTATTTATACAAAAATTGAGTCTTTCCAAATATTCAATAAAATGGCTTTTTCTTCTAGCTGTGTAAGTTCCTATTTGAAGTGTATGCTAGGATTCCAAAATTAATTTTACATATATTACATAGCGAATATTAAAGACTAGTTATTAATTGATGCATAAAATTTATTTCAAAACTACGTTCCTTAACCAGAAACCTTTTATCCCACAATTTGTGGGTATAGTTCAGCTAATTTCTCTGCTCAGTGTCTCTCATGAGGTTCCAGGGAAGCTGTTGGTTGGGGCCATGTCACTCCCAAGGTCACCAACAGAACTGAAGGTAAACCTCAGAAATCCCTTCTCCAAATTCATTAATATGAATGCAGTTAAACTTCCAGTTTTCACTGGCTAATGGTGACTGGTCAGTCGCTCCCAAGTAGCAAGAGTTAACAGTTGCTCCTCACAGGGTTGCTCTCAGCTTGGCTGTTTGTTTCCACCAAAAGACAGGTCCCGGGGAGCTTCAACAAGGCTAAGCTGCTGAAACTGGAGCCACAGTGTCGTTATAACCTATTCTCAAAAGTAAAATCCCATAACTGCTGTTCTATTTCATTCATTAAATCCAGCTTCATTGTCTAAATCCAGCTTAAGGGGAAGGAATTACACAATCAAGGCCAGCAATTATCGGAGACCGTTTTAGAAGCTGCTTACTATACATATATTCCTTCTATATTTGGTGAAAAGACTGTTTAAGTTTCAATTCTAAATTGTTAGCAAGAGAGAAAAAAATTTTCTCTCACATTTCCTCTGAGAAATGAACTGTTTTATCACTAAGATTTGGTTTTTGAATTCCAAGGTAAGAGATTAAATAAGACACAAATTAAAAAGAAAAAAAAAAAACTAAACTTACTTCTAAGTTATATAAAGTGACATTAAATTTGAAAGAAATGTAGAAATCAATAAAAAATGACCGTTATTTAAGGGAGAAGTAAACTAAATCTTGCACAGGATACAAAATGAATAAGAAACACTCCTTGATACTGAATATGAGTTTGATTTCAGGCTTTTCTGCTTCCTTAGTTGAGTGACTAGAGCAGGATGATGAATTCCCATCTCACAGGGCTAACGTAGGAACATTATGAATACTATGTAATGAGGATAAAATGAAGTAAACCACATACAACCACATACCTATGTAAAATGCTTTAAAGAGTCAATATTTTAAAATTGCTTAGGATGCTCCTTTTTACATTCAAAGTGTTCTTTAATTTTAATATAAAATATTATTTTATGTTAATTACAAAATAAAATGCCCATACATACAACAGAAACACCAAGGAGAAGAAAATATAATGAAGGGCGAATGATCACTTGGAAAAAATCAAGAAATGGTGTGAAAATCACATGAAATTTCCTATCGGGAACTATGTAGATAAATGGGATTTTAATATATGAGTATATAGAAAGAGAATGTTATTTTAATCAGAGGGTGGCAAAATAAAATCCTCAAGCTATGAAATCCTGGCATGCTTACAACAGAAGCAGGAAGCTCTGAAACATAATGTTATGCTTCGTCAGAGGAAACAGGAGATGCACAGAATTTTACTGGCTATTAGTCTTGTTTGTCTGCCATTTATTTCCTCTTTCTTTTCAAACAGCACTTGAATTTTCACCCCAGGGAAAGGTCACTTTCACATCATGTTGGTAAATTGGGACTGACTCGTTCATCTCTCCTTCAGTGGGAGTCAGTGTATCCAAACAGAATATTACATTTCATAGAACTCAGACTCGTAATCAATATTATCAGCATCACCTGGGAATTTATTAGAAATACAAATTCTCAAGCTCCTCTATCTAGCTATTGGACAAGGAACATGAGGTGGGGCAGAGAAATGTGTGTTTTAATGAGTCCTATAGATGATTCTAATGTGTGCTGACATTTGAAATGACTGACTTAGAATATACGTATACTTTTGGGGGAAACTCAAAGGTTTGTGATTAACCTCATCTTAAGGATACGTTTCATCAGAGTATGCGTTCAGAAGCACGTGGAAAACTTTCCAAACTAAAATCACCTTATCCAATTAGACATTCCATTTGGCTATGTTTCACAGATGTTGTGGTATTCTTTTCACAAATTGAAGGCAAGACCCACCACCAGTAAGAAAATTGCGGCTCACTTTATTGCGATAGGTACTTCCTTGTGGTGGTCTGGAACCAAACCTGCAATATATCTAAGGAATGCCTATTTAGCTAAAATGTTCTGAAATACTGCCTTAGCTTTCATATGTGATTTACTGATTTTCAGGTTTTTCTTATAGGAGTATGGGAAACCGGTGCCCTACAGCGTTGGCTCTAACTCTTAGCTTCATTTGTTTCACTTGGAGTAGCAAACAGGAGAAAATGAAGAGGAGCCAATTAGAGAAGCAATGGGTCTCAATTTGGTCTTTTTAGTTGGTCTGTGAAGATGTGGGAGGAGGTCACAGACAGGATCTGATCACCAGTTCACCCACATGATGGACATAAACAGTAAGAGTTCCTTAGCACTGCCCTGGCCTTGAAATGTATGCTCTGCCCAACGCTTCTGCACAAGGAGCTACTTCAAAAATGTGTTACTGAGACCATCTGGACAGGATATGTGCCTGAACCTGGTTAAGGCCTCTGTGTAAACGTTTAAGATTTTGAAGTTTACATGGCTATCAGCTCATCTTGTGGATGCCCAAGGCAAGCTTGGCACGTAAGTTCCCTTGCTCACTAAACCTGCCGCCCCGATCTGCCTCCTTCTTTAGTCTCTCCTGATCCACCATGTTGGGAAGAGCAGTTTCACATTTCTGCCAGGAAACCCCAAGTTTGCAATGAACAGCAGATTATTAATTTTTTTCCCATTTATTTGTCACTAATAACTTGTACTACTTAAATATGAGGAAATAGTTAATAGGAGTTTGTTTTTAAAAATAGGTGAAAGCATGGATGATGTTTATCTCTATAAATTTTACATGAGGACTTCCTAATAAGCTGCTAGTTTAATTGTCCATTAGGGAGCAAAAGTAGAAATGAAGTGTTTACTGGACCATGTGTTAAAATAACTTATGCTCTTTCCTAACACACTTAGGGGTTAATTTAAATGCATTAATGTGTGATTTATTTACATATTATCTCCAACATCTATTCTTATCTCTGGAGTTACTGGAATTGGGGAGCAGAATTGACTCAGGTTTTATGCTTTTGTATGTAATGTGCCATGTGGTAGAGAAGAATACTAAAGCCATTGTTACTTTCACTAATTTTGCCTACAAACATCATAGACAATAACACAGGGAAAGACATTTTAAGAAAATAAAAGTATCCCTAGTTTTATTTCTCTTGCCTCCATGAATGAATATATATATATATATATGATCATAACTATCTATCTATCTATCTATCTATCTATATATATATCTATATATATATATATAGTTTTATTTAGTGAAGTAGTGGTGCATCTTGGGGAGACTTTGAGCATTGAACTCCCTTATTGATTAGCCAATGCCTAATTACAACTGGTTGTAGTTTCCTAATGTCTAAGTGAGGATGGCAGCATTTAGTATTTAACTTTTGGTGGTTAAATGAGATAATGAAGGTCCATCATCTGCACCATGCATGACTATGAGAAGTGTTAGCAGTATTTTTCATCATTGCTATTCTCTTTGCCTGAAGATACCCATATTTCAGTTAACTGTTGTAATATACATTAAAACAAGAAAAGTAAAATTGTGGTACTAAAAATTCTAGTTTTCTAAAAATTATCCCATCTAAAATATTAACTTATACTCTTAGCTTTTAGAAAATTTACATTTTTCATTTGCATTAAATGTATAATTTATAAGTATAAATATATAAAATTTAGATGTATGCTATGTTATGATTTGGCACACACGATCTTAAGTAAAACCAGTATTAATCAATTGAATTTTGTTGCCTTTGACCCAAGTCCTTAAGTGCCTCTGTCCTTCTTGTCTAACTTTTGTTTTTGTTGTCTGTGCTTTCGGCATAATCATAATGCCAAAATGGGCATCTCCCCATTTTTAGTGAGGTATAATTGACAAATAAATATTGTATATACATTTAAAATTGCAACTTGATCTCTTGATATACAGGGTATACATTGTGAATAACTGAAACAATCAAGCTATCATAGATACTATTTTCATGTGTGTGTGGGTGAAATCTTAAGAATTACTCTTAGCAAATTTCAAGTATACGATACAGTATTTGTTAACTATACTCACATTGCTGTATATTTGATCTCTAGAGCTTACTCGCCCTGCACAATTAAAATTGTATACCTTTCACCAACGTCTCCCCATAATGTTCTTCTCCCACCTACTGGCAACCACTATTCAACTTTCTGCATCTCTGACTCTGGCTAGTTTAGATTCCACATGTAAGTAAAATCATACAGTATTTGTCTTTCTGTTTCTGGCTCATTTCTGTTTCTGGATCATTCATCCATGTTGTTGAACATAGCAGGATTTCCTCTTAATATAAATAATATTTCATTATATCTATATAATATGGTATATATATTGAGATATAGTATAATAAGTATGTATCCCATTTTGTTTATCGATTTAATTATCCTAGACATATAAGTTGTTTTCATATCTTGTCTATTGTGAATAATACTACAATGAACATAGGAAAGTAGATAATCTCTTTGAGACAACTGACTTCATTTCATTTAGATATTTATCCAAAGTAGGGACTACCGGATCATATGATAATTCTATTAACATCCTAGTTTTTTGGGAGACCTCCATAATGTCTTCCATAGTGGCTTGACTAATTTACATTCTCATCACCTGTGTACAGGGTCCCTTTCTACAACCCGGTGCATCCTTGCCAATACTCATCTGTGTGTTTTTGATAATAGTCATTTCTAACAAGTGTACTGTGATGCTTCACTGTGGCTTTGATTAATTTAAAAGTATATAGCCTAGTTTTGATTTGCATTTCCTTGATGTTAAGTGATGTTTAGTAGCATTTCTAATACCTGTTATCCATTTGTATGTTTTCTTTGCAGAAATATCTATTCAGTTTCTTTGTCCATTTCTTAATAAGATAATTTCCTTTATGCTATAGAGTTAACATCTTAATATACATTCCATAGGTTGCCTTCCACTTTGTTTTCTATGCTGTTCATAACATTTTTAGTTCAATTCTATCCCTCTTGTCTACATTTTGCTTTTGTTGCCTGTGCTTTGGGCATCATATCAAAAAAAAAAAAAAAAAAAAAAAAATCATAGGCCAGACCAATGGCAAGACACTTTTTTTCATTTCTTAAAATTCTACTAGTTTTAACAGTTTCAAGTTTAACTTTAATTCATTTTAAGTTGATTTTTTACAGGATTTGAGAAAAGAACCAGTTTTTTTCTTTTGCATATTGATATTTAGTCTTTCCTGCACCATTTGTTGAAGAAACTATCTTCTCCTCATTGGCAGCCTTGTCAAGATTAGTCGGTTTTGGATTTATCGCTGGCTCTTTATTTTCTTCCAATGGTCTGTGTGTCTTCTTTTATGCCAATAGCATACTGTGGCTTTGTAATATATTTTGAAATCAGGACATGTGATGCCTCTAGCTTGCTCTTCATTCTCAAGATTTATTTGGTTATTCAGGCAGGGTCTTTTGTATTTTAATGTGAATTTTAGAATTTTTCTTCTATTTCAGTAAAGAATGTCATTAGAATTTTTATAGGAATTACATTGAATGTGTAGATTGCTTGGTAGAGTAGACATTTTCACTATTGATTCTTCTAAGTTATGGAAATACTGTAGAATGTATTTGCTTCTATGTTTCCTTGAAAGTTCTTTTACCATCATTTTATCATTTGCAGTATACAAGTCTTTCATATCTTTAAGTGTATTTCTATTTTAATTTTTATGTTGCTATTGTAAGTGAGATTGCTTTTTAAAATTTTTTGGGTAGTTTGTGTTTATGTATAGAAGCATCACTGATTTTTTAATGTTGATTTTCTATCTTGCAACTTTACTGAAGTTTTTACTTCCAAGATTTTTTTTTTTAAAGATTTTATTTATTATTTTCAGAGAGGGGAAGGGAGAGAGGCAGAGAGGAAAGAAACATCAATGTATGGTTGCCTTTCACCTGCCTCCAGCTATGGACCTGGCTGGAGACCTGGTTTGCAACCTGGTTATGTGCCCTGGCTGGGGAATCGAACCAGTGACCTTTGGGTTCACAGGCCAGCACCTTATCCACTGTGCCACCAGCCAGGACCAAGAATTTTTCTTTTTTAAGTCTTTAGGTTTTGTTCTCCATTATGGTCGTGTCATTTGTAAATGGATAACTGTGTTCATTTTTAAGTACAAGTGCATTTTTTAAGAACAATTTTTAATTAATCCTAAAAATGAAAACTATATAATAAAAATGTGTTTGGAAATCAATAAGCTAACGAAGTTAGCTAACAAAATTATGATTATGCAAATTGGCACATGGTCTGGGTATTATAATAAATGCATGATTTTCAAAATTTAGAACTTGAAGTACTACAATAATTTATCACATGCTTTTATGTGCCTATTATATGCTCACAATAACAATGTTTGCTCGCTAGTGGAGATATGTTAGTGATCATAAGACATGGCACTTGTTTTTATGTAACTTATGACTTCATGATGGATACCAGAACTCTTTATACAAATACACGAGTAGTTATATTTTTAAGTGTTAAGAATGTAACATTAATGAAGCATATATAGCTTCTGGATTTAATTTAGGTTTTAGAAAATTTTTTCACCGTAAAGGGATATTTTATGTTAGATGTGAAGAGTAAGTAGAACATAGCCAGGAAAAAATAAAGGGGAAAAATGATTCAGGCAGAAGGAACAGTGAGAGTATGTAACCAAAGAGGTTAATTAGTAAACTTATGGCAAAAAAAAAATTTTTTAATTACTTGGAATTTCAAAAACAGCTTTAGAATAAAGAGGCAAGAAAATAAAACAAGCATCTGGGAGAAAGGAGAGAGGAAGGGAGGAAAGGGAAAGGAAGAAGTAAAGTAGACTTATGAAGTAGTTTTCATTCTTTCAACTCTAAGAGTGAGAGTAACCAGGAATACACAACAAAAATGATGTCTAGATAAAGACCTTGTCAAAGCTGTATTGTGCTGACTCAAATTCTAGGGATCCTCCCGATCTAATCCCTTACCTTAAGGAATGAGTTTATAATGAGGAAAATGCAAAGAGATGAAATAAACTGTAATTAGAATCAGGACCATGTAGATTCACGTAGTTCCACCTTGTGGAGAAATCTGGGCAGGAATACGTGGGAAGGGTAGACCAGAACAAGAAATGGCCTCTGGGAGGATTGGGTGTGATGCATCAGTGGGTGATCTTGATCTGTTTTTACACTTTTTCTGTTCAAATCAGTCAAAGTGATGCTCTATAGTTGCCAAGCCATACTGTTTCTAGTGTTGAAAATAGACAATAAATAATTCTCATTTCCAGAAAACTTGGTTGCTTATTCTTTGTTTGGTTTATGGGTTCTGTGCAATCTAGGGACTCAGAGGGTTGGACACCCTGAGGAAGGGTTGGTGAAGATGGAGTTGATTTTAAAGTAGATTTAGAAAATACTTTAAAAGGCTGAGGGGATTATACTCAGTGATTTAAACCAAGATAGTCTATGTTGATTTTGTCTGTTGTGGTCAGGCAGGGGATTCTACCATCTGTAATGCAATACTTAAGAAAACAATTTTTAAAGATATTTTTATTCATTATTTTCAGAGAGAAGAGCAGGGAGGGAGGAAGAAAGGGAGAGAAACATCAATGTATGGTTGCCTTTTATGGGCCTCCAGCTAAAGACCTGACTAGAGACCTGGCTTTGCAACCTGGTTATGTGCCCTGGCTGAGAATCCAATGAGCAACCCTTAGGTTCACAGGTTTGTGCCTGTCCTCTCAGCCACCAGCTAAGGCTGCAACATAACAGTTTATTGGTTGCTGTGGTGATGGGAGAGACAATTAGAAGAATTTATCTGCTTTTCCCTTGCTCATGCCTGAGTTTTATTCTTATCTTATTTGCTTACAGCCCTTTGGTCAGACTCATTTTCAAGAACCTATGCAATAGCAAGTAGAAATGTGGGAGAAAAGATAGAACTCTTAGTAAGTGTCATGGTCGCTACCATAGCGATGCAATTTTTGGAGTCTCATGCTTTTAAAATTCCCAACATACATTTAGTTCACTTTGCCATATTTTTTTGTTTTTATCCATATGCTTTTAAAATTTTATAATGAGATATATTTAAAATAACTGATTCCAAAAGTAACATAAATTAATAAACCTCAAGCCAAAGTTTTAAAAAATGGATCATCTTTCAAGAAAAATTTAACAAGTATTTTTTAACATATATTATTGATTATGCTATTACAGTTGTTCCAGCTTTTCCTCCTTTTCCCCTCTCCACCTAGTACAACCCATTTCTCTGGCAACCCCCTTTTAGTTCATGTCCATGGGTGATACATATAAGTTCTTTGGCTTCTCCATTTCCTATACTGTTCTTAACATCCCCCTTTCTATTCTTTTTTTTTTTTTTTTTTTTTTTTTTTCCCCCTTTTTTTTTTTTTTTTTTTTTTTTTTTTTTTCTTTTCCCCTTTCTAGTCTGTAACCACCAATGTGCACTTCTTAATCTTAGCGCTTTTTCCTCCATTCTCCCCCTTCCCTCTTCCAGCTGATAACCCTCCAATAATCCCCATACCTATGATTCTATTCCTATTCTGGTTGTTTGCTTAGTTTGGTTTTTAGATTCAATTGTTGATATTTGTGCAGTTATTGCTATTTTTATGGTCATAGTTTTGATCTTCTATTTCTTAAATAAGTCCCTTTAACATTTCATGTAATAATGGCTTGGTGATGATGAACTTATTAGCTTTACCTTGTCCAGGAAGCGTTTATCTGCCCTTCCATTCTACATGATAGCTTTGCTGGTTGTAGGTCCTTGCTTTTCATCACTTTGAATACTTCTTGCTAGCCCCTTCTTGCCTGCAAAGTTTCTTTTGAGAAGTCAACTGATAAGCCTTAAAGGAACCCCTTTGTAGGCATCTCACTCCTTTTCTCTTGCTGCTTTTAAGATTCCGTAGAGCCTTGGTTGTTTAGCTTCCATATAGCTCAATTTTCTGAGAGTTCTGGGTGATTGCTGTTTTGTAGTTTAGTTGTAAATTGTACTGTGGTTGTATGAGGTGGTGAACCATGTTTACCTACACATCTCCATCTTGACCAGAAGCCCTAACAAATATTTATTTTATTTTTAAAACTTTTATTTATTTATTTTTATAATGAAGAGAAGGGAGGGAGAAGGAAGAAAGAGAGGGAGTGAAACATCAATGTGTGACAGCCTTTTACATGCCCCCAACTGGAAACCTGGCCTGCAACCCAGGCATGTTCCCTGATTGGGAATCGAACTGATGATCTTTTGGTTCATGGGCTGGTGCTCAGTCCATTGAGCCACACCAGCCAGGACATTATTTCTAATACATTAAGAAATTGGGTTGTTTGGGAAATGGTAAAATGTTATCTTAGCAGAAAGTTTTTTTTTATGTTTGAAGTATTAGAAATAATATATGAGATTAAAGTGTTTATTTAAAAATTATGAATAAATACTTTTATAGTTTACTTTTCTAGGCATTCTAGAATAGTAGTAGATTCCAACAATTATAACCTAGGCCTTTAATATGATAGTAAATCTACATGTAGCTTATATATTGGACTTTCAGGAAAAAACTTGAATTTTTTTCAGAAACCAAGCAAATTCTTGATTTATAAGCCTATATTAAGATATACCAAAAAAAAAAAAAAAAAGATATACAAACAATAGAAAAATAATCAGATGCCTAAGACAATTTAAAAAGTAAATATTAAGAGTGAAATAACTCTTTTTGGGTTTAATACTTCAACTTTAATATTGTGAATAATTATAATGAAGGATACCGAAAGTGACATATACCATATTTTTTTTCTCAAAAGTATTACAAATGCTCATTTAAAAGATCAGAAAGGATGATAAAGCATTACTAATGATAATTAAACCCATGATTAATGGCACCAGAGTAAAACCACAGATCATGAAATTCATTGATTTACTTGTTTACAGAGTTTAAAGAGTTTTGCATATATTAGACATATATCAAAGTCAGGTGCCAGAAAGTTTGTTAACTTTATCAGCTCAAGTAATAGATGACAATTGGTATAGGAGAAAAAAGTCAGAGGCAGCAATAACAAGAGGTAATCATGGGATTGGAACTCATATTCAAATTCTACATGATACATAATTGCTGCCTGTGTACCCAAGAAAGAACAGAAAATTATTACACAAGAAAACCCTTCAGTGCCTGCAGTTGTGGGGTAATTCATAATGTTACTCAGAATGTTTCATGGTGTATGAGTGAATGCATTTTCATTACTCAGTCAGGAACTAGAACTCTCTTTTTCCATTTCTGCAGCTCAAATAGCATTTTTAAAAATGACATCAATGATTGATACAAATGTGGGCTATTGAATACAGAAAGATAGAACTGTACAGGTAACATAAACAGAAAATCATTCGATGGTATAAGCATACCTCAAAGGTGGAAAAACTCATGATAAATTGGAGGAATCCAAGCTCCATAAGCAATATAATTCAAAATTATTCTCTGTTTAATATGACCTTTGATAAATTTCTAAGAAAATTTATGGCTTTAAAATTAATAAGGTTTATGATTCAGAAAATTAGTGTCCCATGGGAGACATGTTTGGAATGTTATGCTTAATCAGGAAATAATCAGTATAACTGAACCCAAACAGTGTAAGAAGGAGAAGACAAAGAAAAAGAAAAGGAGAGAAAGACAGGGACAGAGGCACACACACACACACACACACACACACACATACTCACACTCACACAGATACAATGACAAAAAAAATCCAGTTAGAATTTCCAAGTTAAAGGTTTCACCCATAAGTCTTTGTTTGAACAGAAAATTTAATGACTACTGATTAAATAAGCAAACAGTATATCTTACATAACACTAACTTCAGTGGCTTATTCCTATCATGCTATTTTACATGCTGTATATTATAGTTTATTTAAGAAACCATTTAAAAAATGCATATTGAACAGTTGATACGTACTTTTTATAAGGACAACTAAAACGCATTCCCTAACTCTATGGAAATTGTAACTTTGCGGTAGAGGTGTCCTTTAAAACTCACTGTAACACATACATGTAATGTGCACAAATATTTTACACATGTTGCAGCATATATGGCATATGCATCATATGAATACACATACTACACAATTACATACACATACTTCATACATTTCTACGTGAGAATATAAGCCAAATTCAATATAAGAATCAATTGTTTCTGTTAAAAGATGTGGAGTGTGTATACAGGTGTTTGTACTCACGTGTGTGTAAGAGCAGAGAGAATTTACAATATATTTTATTAGAAGTGATTTTAAACTGGAGGTAAATAAGGAAGGAACAATTGCTGACTATGTAAACAAAACAGTCTGAAATAAGGCACTGAGACAGTGCAGCGAGGGTCACATGAGATGAAAGCAAAGCAGTATGATCTGGTCAGAACACAATGGGAGAGAGGGCCCAGGGCATTGAAGAGTTGGCTGGAGGTATAGTGGAATGTGCCTGGAATCCTCCTTACAGTCTCAGAATAGAGGGAAATCATTTCCATGGAGGGATGCTCACTGTGAGGGATGGTCGTCCTGCTGAGAAGTCAAAGAGCATGAGGAACAAGAAGAGACCATTCCAGGTGTCAATTTGGATGTTGGGGTGATGTGCTAGATGAGAAAGTATGTTTTATCAGAAAGTGAAAAAGTAGAAAATTCTACAAAAGGGTGACTGTATCTAAGAACATGTCATGATTGAAAAAAGTAAATCGAGGAATTTTTAATATTACAAATTCATTTACCTACCATCCAGATTATATATGTTTATTTTAAAAAGAAAGCCTAATTTTATATGCTTTATTAGTATATCAATGATATCAAAGTTATAGTTATATACAGAATCTCTCTTCAATACGTTCATATGCTATCTACAGAATGTGAGGCTTAAGGGTCATAGAATCAGGTAAGAGACATACAATTACAATGAATTCTGTTTCATTTATTTTTCTTCAAATGTGTCAGTATAGTTTTCAGAAAGGCTTCTTGGAAGAGCTCTTTACTGTGTTATTCTCTTGTTAGTAAGTACTTTTTCTTTTCTTTTTTTTTTTTCTTTTCTTCTTTTTAAGCACAATCCTGAGTGTCTAGTCATATTGAAAATGCCAAGGCACAATACAAACAAAAGGGAGGTTTCAAAATAGCTTGAAAAAATGAGCCAAGGAAACAGACAAGTAAGTGTGTTTGATGGCAATTTGCATGAAACTGCTTCACATCTTAGGGGCTCAGCAGATACCCACTCAGCCACATGAGAGTTCCAATTCTGGATTTATCTTACAGGACAGAATGACATCTCTTTCCTCATATTAGCCACTTTGATTTTGTAGTGTGTGGCATAAAAAGAGCGATGATTTGTGAGAGAAAAATATAACAAAATGTTAAATGAATTGGGTAGAGGCTTATGATAGATGAAAAGAAAACAAACACTAAATATACAGTTTAGAGAAAATGAGGTAGGAGTATTTAATAAGATGGTATGTGCTGCACAGTAGATTTCATTATCTAATTTCATTCTGGAAATAAAATTCCCTTCTGGATCAGATTTTTCAGAATTTAATTATTGTTACAAATTTATTCCTCTGAACATCTTTTAAAGATTTTAACACCATTTTCTCAAAAATCTCAGAGGAAATGAAAAATCCAGCTGGACCCCATTCACTGAATAATACATGCACAGATAGCTTAAAATGATTAAGTCACCTCTCTGCCATCTTTAACTCGGATAATGAAAGATGAGTAATTTCAAATTCTTGGAACTTCATCCCCATCCCTTATTTTATAAATATAATGGGTCTGTTATAGCTGATACATACTTTAGAGTGCACTTTAAGAGTGTAATTATAGGTATAATTTAAAATACTCTGCTCAATTTACTTTTGAATGAAGGTTTACAATTAGTATACTTGTGTCTTTTAAATTATTAGTTCTAGGTATTGTTGCAATAGAAAGATTTATTTTACCCTTTAAACAATCACATTAAGATTTGTGCTACAACTTTCTGGGGCTCTTCAATGATTAGTGAACTTAGTAAAATGATTATTTCTAAGATAGGTGATCAGAATATTTGGAGGCATGGCAACAAGAATCACTCATGTAAACAAGTATCAATGCTTAGTCACAGCAAATGCTTAGAACTATCTCTCAACAATAGTCTCTAGAGTGGAATATTACAAATGTGAAGCTATTTTGTATTCAAGCACTTAGATTTTAGTAGTCATTGCCTTGTAGGCTTTGAAAATAAAAGTAGAGTCAAGTAAAGCAGAACTTGAATTTTAAAAGATGTTGAGCATATACAGAAAATATTGTACTTAAATCACCAAGGCATTTCAGTGGAAAAGAAAAACATGCTGATATTAGAAATTATAATGCCTATAATAGAATTTGATAGGAGATATACATGAGGTATTCAGTATATCAAATGGTTTATCTTTTACTTGAAATGGTCTTTAATCCTCTTAGTAACATACACTTTTCCATCAATATTTCTTTTTTGAATGCAGTTCCTATACAGTGGAAAGAGTAAACACATTTCTCTAGGTACTTTTCCTCAGTTTTAGCCTATTATCATAAAGTGTACATTACTGCTCAAATATACTACAGTTCTGCTAAATAAGTTTTACCTCTAATGGAGACTTTAATAAGTTGAAGAAATATGCAGGTACATTCTACACTGAAGAATGTACTCCATTAATGTACTCCATTAATCCCACAATGGCTGCATTGTGGAATTTCAATATTTCAAAATTTCAAAAGTTGCTCCCTCAGGTTATGTAATTATTATAAAATTTAATAACTTTTAAATTTTTATTCTTATTTACATGACTATACCAATTACTAATTTTAACAGCAAGCATACCATTAATCAGTTCTAAATTCTCTACCTTTCTGCTTTTGTTGTTGTATAAATCTTCTTTAGTCAAAATCTTCAGAAATTCAAACTTTATACACTTATAAGAGGAGATGTTTTCATTTAAGTAGGCTGGATCACTTGCATCCAACTAAATAACTCCTCTTCTAACTCCTTCTAACTTACATATCTCAAGAGTTACCAAAGAGCTATAGGTATCTCCAGAATAGAGCCTGAAAATCACCAAATAATGAATTGGAAGCATAATGCTGAATTATTAATTAAACATCAATTCTTCTTCTAAGAAAACATTTAGAGGCAAATTCACATGGAATAGTTATTAAATCTTTTATCATTTTCCCCTAGTAAGTGAAATAAAAATGCCTTAGCTTTGGAATTATAGTAACTCTCAATTTAGTTTTATGAAAATTTGCTACTAATAAGGTATGTTTTCTAGGTAACATGGATTCATCATTGAAATATACAATCATGTAAATGTAGTCTCATATGCCAGACAACCTTAATTTTCTGAAAAGATGTTTAAAATTGCCCTTTAATCATGAGAAAGGGTACTATAACATTTCTGTTTTATAGAGTACATTTAAACCTAGAATTAAAATAATACTAAAATTAATTGTATTATTTTCTTCTGTTTTAAACAGTTTATATCACTTCAAATTTAATGTGAACAATTTTACTTTGCAAATATTTTAATACATGTTTATAACTTTTAACATGAAAATTTATTTTTATAGAACATACATTCATGAATTGAACATGATTGAAACAAGTTCTAAATTTCTCAGTCACCCATAAAAATGGGCCAGTTTGTTTATTTACTTTGTCATTCATTTAAATAAATAATCATTCTTTTTCAGAGATGAATAAATTAGAAATAATTTAAAAGAGTTATAACACTGGTAAGTATTGAAAATAATAAAAAGTAATGCTTTTTGTATTTGCACATTTATTTTTTACTGTGGACCTTTCATGCGCTTACATTTTGGCACTTGAGATATGAAAGTAATGCTCTATTCTAAAGATTTGCTAAGAAATTAGAGGAAATTTTTTCCTTTTCTTAATGACCTTAATACTATTTTAAATTTAGGGTTTCAGTGAAAGAAATAGCAAGAGATTACATAATTTGAATGAAATTGTATTTTTATTGAAGATTATAAATCTATATATTTGGGGACCAGAAATAAGAGAATATATAGTGCATCTACATCTATATCCATATCTATAACTATATATCTCTCTCTATATATATAGGTTAAAAAAGGATAGGGTAAGTTTATCCTTAACAAAATCTATTTTCGTATGTATATATGTACCTACATATACATGTATCTTCCTACAGTACTGAATTCTTAGGTTTAAAAGTTGTACTTGTATGTATATATATATATTACTCATGCTTTAGAACTAAGTTAAAGTGGATTATAAAACTAGACATACTGCCTAGCCAAGTGGCTCAATTGGTTGGAGCATCGTCCTGTAAACCACAAGGCTGAGGGTTGATTCCTGCTCATGGAATGGTGGCTACACCATTGGCAACTGATAGGTCTTTCTCACATTGATGCTTCTCTAAAAAATGTGTATGCATACTGTCTATACTAGCCATATTATAATGTAATTCTACAGTAATATGAGATGCATTATAAACTACAAGGCTGGATAAGTAAATATTATAAACGTTGAAAAATATTCCACATTCAAAAGTAGATTAGCCTTATTAACATGCTGCTTTCCCAGAGGAATAACTTGAAGCTCTTTTACAGCAAGATTCTGGTAGAAAAGTTTTGATCTTAAAGTTGTAATTCTTCAAGCTTTAAAATCTAATTATTAAGGAGGCCTGCGAACTATTTGCTGTACCTTATGCTGTACAATTAACTCTAGCGAATCCTGCTTCAAATACAGATAGGAAGAATATAGATACTTCTAACCCAGAGTCTGTCAGCCTCTGAACGACAGAGACCTTGGACTGCAGGATTCTTTGTTGTGTTTGGTTGACCTCTGTAGTGCATGGTATTTAGCAGCACCCCTGGCCTCTCCCTACTAAACATGAGTGTCATGTGGTAGGTTCCACCCTTACCCTCACCCCCTTCTTCTGCTCGGCCCCATCACGATACCAAAAATGTCTGCAGACACTGTCTAATGTCTTATAGGGGCTAAATTGTTCCATTTAACCTCTCACGGGAGCAAAAATCACCCCAGACAAGTACTAAGACAACTTTCCTGGTGTGTAGTTTGTAGGTCTATAATACCTGGATATTAAGTGAGCTATTGAAATTAACATCACTAGTTGGAGGTGTGTTATGAGCAGAGATGGCTGAGGTGCCTTCTCCACTGTCCTTTTCTCCCATTTGGCATAGCTGGTTGAAACATATTTCCCACTAACCTTTAGTATACGTCCAAGGTCAAGAAGTTTTCTTGTCCCATTTTTACCTTCTGAGTCTGAAATTATACCTTTCTTCTCAGTAACATGCATATATTAACAATTTATCAGAATATCCTTTTGTGTAAAATTATAAAACCAAATATAATATTTCCCACTAATATATTGACTAAACTGAAATTCACTCATATTTTTTTAAAAGATTTTATTCACTATTTTTAGAGAGAGGGGAAGGGAGAGAGGCAGAGAGGGAGAGAAACATCAATGTATGGTTGTCTTTCACCTGCCTCCAGCTACGAACCTGGCTGGAGACCTGGCTTGCCACCTGGTTATGTGCCCTGACTGGGGAATCGAACCAGCAACCTTTGGGTTCGCAGACCTGCGCCTAATCCACTGTGCTACCAGCCAGGTAGCATTTTAAAATTTTAAAATTTGTATTTTAAAATTAAATAATTCAATTAGTTAAAGATAGGCATAGTGAGGTTTAATTGTATTAATGGCTTTATTGAACATAGTGACCACTTGAGGCCATAAATATATTAGTTGCTGATTTGTTAGCTGTTGAATCTTTCCACTTTTTTGTGTAGTTATGTGTTATTATTGTTAGTTTATTACAGTTGCCCCAATTTTTCCTCTTTGCTCTCCTCTATTCCCACAGTCAACCCCCACCCTGTTGTCCCTATCCATGAGTCATTCTGGGTATTCTTTGACTAATCCCCTCCCCTTCTTTCCACGGTTACCCAGCCCTTCCCATCTGGCTGTTGTCAGTTTGTTTCATGTTTCCAAGCCTCTGGTTCTATTTTGCTTGTAAGTTTATTTTGTTCATTAAATTCCTCTTATAAGTGAGATCACATGGTATTTGTCTTTCACTAACTGGCTTATTTCACTTAGCACAGTATTCTCTAGTTCCAGTATATGTACTTTAAATGTAAATAGATTAATATAAATAAGGCTCCAAAGTTATTCAAGTGAAAAAAGAACCTCAGGATTAAAAAGGCTTTGTAGCTGCACAGTGCATCAGACTAGCCCTTTTTCTTTTGCACCCTTTCGGTTACTATGACAGACAGCCAAACACTGACTATTTAGTAGAAAACAATAAACACTGAAAGAGAAGCATAGTGGTTGCCTTACTTGAAATGTAACACAAATATGTCATTAATGCAAATTACCCTCTGAATTGTTGTCTTTAATATCCTTTATAGAATTGGTCTATGGCAAATTACATCAAGTAATGGAAAACATTATTAAAATAAATGGACTCTCCACTTATATCTGGAATATTTTAAGCTAGATTTTGTCCTAGAGAGGGAAGGAAGTTTCCAAGTTAAATAGTAAGCATAATAACCATTGTTCAAATTTAAAAAAATGCTGTTCATAAAAACAAGATAAATATTATATTGTTTAGTTTTCTCTTTCTTCCTTATATTCTAGATATAATCTGCTTTGGCTCAGTAGCCTTCCAAACTACCTGGTTGTAATATTCCAAGTATTTGATATATGTATAAGGATATTCTGCTGTAATAGCCTAATTGGATTTGTGTGTTTCTACTGAATTGTTCAGTATGTTGATGGTGCTGGGAAAGTGTGTGGGTAATTGTTGAAGGTGGTGAAAGATAATTTTGATTATTCTTTTCAATGATAAGAAAGTAATGTTTAGCTCTCTCAATTAAAAGTAGAAACTAGTTTCACATGTTTTCATAGTTCAAGGTTGTATGCAAAAATGGATACAATTAATGTGAGACTTCTTGGCCTGTATCTTTTGAAAGCTAAGCTTCCTAAGCCTCTATTGACAGAACTAAAGAGGAATTACAAATTTGTTAGAAAATCTTAAAACTGAGCTATTTATTAAGTTCTCTGGTTGGCATTATTAGTAATGTGGGTGATGTGTTAATATGTAATTCCACAAGTTCATAGAAAGATAAAGCATTTGCTACAAATAAAATAACTTCATATCTAGTTTTCTATAACACTATTAGTAAAAGATCAAGTATACTCAGAAAAAAATTGATTTTGCAATTCTTTTGGAAAACCACCAATAGGAAATATTGATTATTAAGACCTTCATATACATAAACTTAGAGATATGATAGGTTTGTTTTGCTATTAAAATATTTTTATTAACCAGTTTTATCCTATTATTTTTAACAAATGATTTTATTTTTTACTGACTTCACTAATAAGAGCTTAGTGTACATAAAGTCTTGTCTAGTTAAAAATAATTATTTACTTAAATAATATATAATTTGATTAAAAGGAACCTCTCTTAAAAATCAGGCTCATAAGATTTTAAAAAGAAAATTAATAGCCTTAAAGATTCCAAGAGATTATTGTGAAACGTCTATATTTCCCTCATTCACTAACGCCTCTAGCATTGCAAGTTGTTCATTTGTATCTTTCCTTGGCAGTTTACTCTGACACTTCTAATATCTGCTAAAAATATTCTGGCCAGTAGAGTTGAAAGACCTATGATTATTACTACATTTTATTGTACAGAAACAACCAACATGGCCCTGATTTCTGCTTTAATAGGTAAGTCCCAAGTGACTTGTAGTAAAACAATTGCTGCAAAACAGGTTTCTCTTCTAAGTCTTTTCCCCTATATCACTTTTTCAATCACACATTCTTTTTAATTGTATTTTCCCATTACCATTTATTCCCCATTTACCCTCTGCCCTTGCATTCATGCCCTTCCCCCTCAATCCCACACGGTTGCCCATGTCCTTGAGTCATTTTTCTTCTTAGCTTGATCCCTTCCTCCGCAGACCAACCTAATGCAGGCTACGAGCCTGTTCTCTCTCTATGAGTTTGTTTCTTGACACAGTCCTAGTCCATATGAGCTACTTTATTCTATATATTTAATGGAGGATAGGGTGAGAGAAGGTAGCGTGTAAGTAAAATATCATTGATTTGACCCAGAGTACATTTGCAAAAAAGTCCCACATCAATTTGCAATTCTATTATTAAACTACTAATAACTAATAACATTAACTCCCAATTATGTTGGTAGATAATTCCTTAAGGGATCTATTTTTAAAATTCACTTTTCAAAAACTTGAAACAAAGTACCAAAATTACTCATTGCAAATGAATAAAATATATCAAATTATATTTAACCACAAAATTCATTAGATGACATTTTTATTCTTACAGGTTGAAATATTGAGATATTAATATATTATCTGTATTCAGGCATACCTCAGAATAAAAGTGTTCTTTATTATCTCTATTGGAGAGAGATGTAACATTTAAAATCTTAGGTTGAAGAATTTAACACTATAAATTTCTGGTTTAGCACATTAGCTATATTAATTTGAAATAGTAGCTCTATATAATATAATAGAATCTAGGTTAAATTTGTATCAATTATGCATTATACATTTTTTAATGTACTTTGTCTCATTTAGCTTTATTTTTATACAGAATTATAATATTCCAACAAGAGGACAGGATAAGATATTATTTGATCATTAATAATTTCTTCAAATAATATGTGAAGACTAAAAATGCTGTTTTCAATTTTTTTCTACCACTATATTTTTTCATTTTAAAAATAATATAGAATTAGGCTTTCAATGAAAAGTGGTTTTATATTCATTATCCTAAATCGTTAGTGTCTTAATGACTTCTATACCTTTTTTCTCTACATTACATTGACTTCAGACTAGTACAGTTTTTAGATCCAAGAGTAATTCGTACTTCAGTTCTAAATCTTTAAGTACATCATCAGCCATATTAAAAAATGACAGTGATCATGTAGTTGTTTTTCTTTGGGTCTAATTAATTTTGTTTCATACCAGTCTTTTTCTTAAATAGAATATTTGTAGTCCCACTACATTCATTCCCCATTTGCTGAATTAATCTGGGATTCACTTGTTGAATTTGAATAATCTTCTACTGAGCTGTTTCTTCCTAACTGATTATACAGATTGTCTTTTCTTTTTTGGCTGATTTTTTGTATTGTACTTAATAGAGTTAGGTGCAGGTACCTTATGTTTGTGGGATGAAGTTATTATTAAATAAATTATATTGAAGCATATTATTTACAAACATAACATATACTTAATATTTACATGTTTGTGTGTATAAAATAATTTTAATTTCATGAAGTTTTACTAATTTAAGTAAATTTTACAATTGTATGGAAAAATGAAAGTTACAGAAGAATAATGAGAAACTGTCTCTTTCTTGTTTCCTGCCTGAACAAATTCTCTTCCAGAAGACAAAAACTTCTGGAATCCTTCCTGAGACAGCCTTCCAGAGACAGATATGAGGTCTGTCCAGGAGGTATCCAGCCATGTATTATGAAAAGTAGAGATGTTTCTTGAAATAACAAGATACAAGGAACATTGTACATAGGACAATGATACCTCAGACTCCTTCAAAGTAGGCACCTTGGGACCTCACCCAGTTCTCCCCACCACCATCTGCTCCCTTGTCATATTTTCCTGATCTTACTAAAGGTCTGAAATCTTCGCTTTCAAAGATGATTTTGGTTTGGGGAAAAGTAGGTGTCATAGGGCACCAAATCTGGGCTGCAGCAAGGATGAGTTACCCAAGTGATTTGATGTTTAGCCAAAAAAACACTTTGCATGAGACATGATGTGTGAGCAGGCGCATTGTCTTGATGAAGCTGCCAGTCACCAGTTGCCCATAGCTGTGGCCTTCTGAATTGTCTGAATAGTTTCTGGTGAGGAATATTCAAAGTTAATGCAAGATTTGATACAAATTCATTGTTCTACTTGCTCAGTCATTTTGAATGCAATGGACACACAACACACATGCTCACTCAATGGCATCTTGCACCCCCACTGACTAGACAAGTATAGTGAAGTCATCATTGTTCACATATGCACATTCCAGTCCACTCTCCTTGGCTGCCAGGTTACATCTATGTCACATAAACCATTCTCATTATGTTAATAATGGTTGGACTTTTTTCTGGACAAACCTGAATGAATTTTCTCTACAAATATTGACTTACTGTTTCCATTTCCTATTTTTCTGCCAAAATTGTACTTTTGAAAGCTTTTCATTTCAATATATATAGTTGTCATATTCTTTTTTTAAGTTAGTAGAATGATTATAAGTTTTATCTTTTTTTTTTTTTTTTTGTTCTTGCTGTATTAGGCTTCTTGGGCTGTCAAAACAAAATACCATAGCCTGGGTCCCTTAATCAGTAAAAAGTTATTTTTCACAATTCTGAAAAATAACTAGCAAATCTAAGATCAAGGTTCTAGCCAATTTAATTCCTGGTGATGGTTCTCATCTCAGCTTGTACATGGCTCCATTCTCACAGTGCTTCACATGGTGGAAAGAGAGAGCTGTGATGTTTCTTGCTCTTGTTATAAGGATATCAGCTCTACTGTATTCAGGCCTCCCTTATGGTCTAACTTAATCTTATCAACTTCTCAGAGGATTTTTTTCAAATACAGTCACAGTTGGGGTGAGACCTCCAAAGTACGAATTTTGGAGGGACACAGACTTTCTGTGTATACTTTCTATGTTTAAGTAGATGCAGGAGAGAACAAGAAAAGACAACATTCTGATCAGTCAAGGTTGAATTTGTCATAATTGGTTGACTGCCATATTTGGAGTAAGTGTAATATGGCTAGAGCAAGAGAAACTAAATGAAGATATTGTACTAGGCGTCTACATGGCTTTGAAAAATTACTCAAACTAAACACACAGAAATAAATTGGATTTTAATCAACTAGTTAAATGCTATATGACTACAGAAAAATGAGACATTGCAAATTTTATGCTTTGTTATTTACAAGCAAAAACAGTATGTAAGAACATTCTATAGAAAATTAAATATACTCAAATTTATAATAGGGTTATAGTGTTATAAAACCCAAATTAAATGTGTAGGAGTTGGGTCCAATATAACCTTTCCTTTCCCCTTTCCCTTCCTTCCTTCCTTCCCCTTTCTTTGCATTTCTTTTCCTTTCCTTTCCCCTTTTCTTTTCTTCTCTTTCTTTTTGTGTTCTTCTAAGTGTATTTCAAGTTCTTTCCAAAACAAGTCCTTTGGGACTCCCAGGTTCAAGTATTCCCCTGGGCTTGGTCCACAGTGCATTTTAAATTATTTTATTTTTCTATTACACTTTGTATTGAATACTGTTCTGTTAGATTCAAATGTGTGGCACAGCGAACAGACATTCATATATATTACAGTTTCCCCACATTATTTTAAGTACCAACTTGACACCATACATAGTTATTACAATATTGTTGATGTATTTTCTGTTGTACCTTACATCAATGCCTGTTTTATAACTACCAATTAGAATATCTTAACCCTATCACCTTTTTTCCCCTGCCCCCCAACATTCTTACCATTTGGCAATCATCATTCTGTTCTTTGTTATCTTTAAGTCTCTTTGTATTTTATTTCTTCATTTATTTTGTTATTTCAATTCCACATATAAGTGATATCATATGATTTTTGTCTTTATTTGGCTTATTTTGCTTAGCATAATTTCCTTTAGGTTCATCTATTTTGTCACAAATGGTAATATGTCACTTTTTCTTGATCCTCAAAGCCAATACTAAAACAACCATAAGGACTAAATTATACATGTTTCAGAAAAACACATTAAATCTTCAAGGACTCACCTAAATGTTTCTCTTCAGCTTATTGAAGAAAATTGTCCATTGCTTTATTTCCATCTAGTTGAATAGTAGGTATAAACTCCATGGAGAAAAATGCAAACTTTTCTTTTTTTATAAACCAAACATGGATGCTGATTTTAAAATATATGTTTATGTTTTTTTCTATTTTTTAAATAAACCTTTTGTGTATCAACTTAAAAATAATATAGCATTTTTTTTTTCACACACCTATCTAGTTCTAACACCATTTACTGAAGAGGCCATCTTTACTCCATTGTATGCCCATGCCCCCTTTGTCAAATACTAATTGACTGTAGAGACTTTTTTCTAGGCTTATTTTCTGGGGTTATTTCTAGGCTCTCTATTCTGTTCCATTGATTTATATGTCTGTTCTTATGCCAGTATCAGACTGTTTTGATTATAGTGGCCTTGTAGTATAGTTTGATATCAAGGAATATGATTCCCTCCTATTTTGTTCTTCTTTTTCTTTCTTTTTAGAAGTTAACTGTTTTTTTCTATTGGGTTTATTTTTTCTCTAAATTAATTTTTTTTAATTTAATTTTATTGTTTTATTATATCCATCCCCTTTTTCCTCCCCTCTAACCCCTTCCCCACCAACCCACTCCCCTCCAAAGTCAGTCCCGCTTGTTGTCCATGTCCATGGTTCCTCCATGCTAGTTCCTTGACTAAACTGCTCCCCTTGAATTTGTTGAAGCATGTTTTATGTTCTATCATGTGGTCTATTTTTGAAAATGTTCCATATGCATTTGAAAAAGTATATATCTTGCTCCTTGGAATGAAAGATTCTGTATTTATCAGTTAAGTCAAGTTGATCTAGAGTGATGTTCAGTGCCACAATTTCCTTGTTGATTATTTGGAAGACCTATCCATTGCTGACAGTAAGGTGTTAAAGTCACCTGTGATAACTGTGCTATTACCAATATCTTTCCTGAAGTCCTTCAAAATTTTCTTTATACATTTAGGTACTGCTATGTTGGGTGCATATATGTTTATAAAGGTTATATCTTGCTGTTAAATTATTCCTTTAAGTATTATGTAATAACCTTCTTTGCCCCTTGTTATAGCTTTTGTTTTGAAGTCTATTTTGTCTGATATAAGTATTGCTACCCCAGGTTTCTTTTTGTGCCTACTTGCTTGGGTTATTTTTTTCCTGTCCCTTCAACTTCAGTCTGTATGGATCTTTGGTTCTGAGGCAGGTCTCTTGTAGACAGACTATATCCAGGCCATGTTTTCTTTGTCTATTTAGCTACCTTATATTTTTTATAGTAACATTTAATCCATTTATGTTTACTGCTTTTATTCATAGTTATTTATTCAGTGCTATTTTCTCATACCTGTTTCTCTCCCCCACCTCCTTCTCTCCTTCTTTCTCTCTCTCTCTTCTCTTCTCCCTCTCTCTCTTTATTTTTTAGATTTTTAAAAATTTATTATTTTTTTTAGAGGGGAGGAGAGAGATGGAGAGAGACATCAATGTGTGGTTGCCTTTCACCTGCCTCCAGCTACAGACCTGGCTGGAGACCTGGCTTGCAACCTGGTTATATGCCCTGGCTAGGAATTGAACCAGCAACCTTTGGGTTTGCAGGCTGGCACCTTATCCACTGTGCCACCAGCCAGGGCTAATACCACAAACTTTTTTACCACTCTGAATGCTTTGGTTATCTGTCTGAACAACCTTAATGAGTATTTTGGAGAAGATACTACTGAAGCTATCAGTTTCAGAGTGTGAAAGTAATTTTTCCATGGCCTCATAGAAATAGGATAAACAATTGTTCCTATTTTCCAGAGCCTAAGGAGTTTTCTGGGACATGGGACTTTCAGCACTGTAATCAGAAAAGTCCTGGGAAAACAGGAATAAAGAAGAAAAATGAAAAAAACTTAATAGGGGATAAATATTAAATATTAAAATATACTTATTCCCCATATCTATGAGTACATAGGTAAAAGTAAATATAATTTATCCTCTCCCTCTCCCATTGTTCATATGTGAGTAAAGAAATCCTCAACCAACTGAGGTTTGTCATTTTTTTTAGCTGTGCCATGATTTTTCTATATTGTAACTTAACATTGTTTTGTATTCTTTTTGATTATTGTGCATTTTTTAAAAGATTTTTGTCTAGAATCAAGACATATGCTTTAAAAGGTTTTGAACATATTTCATTTGATATGTATATATTAAAATTAGTAGGGATTGATGTGTGTGTATACACTTATTTCTACATGAATTATTGAAGTTATAATTTTTGAATCATCTACACTGCCATATTTATTCAATTATAGAGCTCTATTCTGATCCATTAGGTCTTTAAAAAGACTTATTTGGAGTAATATTATTCTTATAAACACAACTTTCATTTTTACTTGCTAGAACAAATGTCCATTGTTTCTCTTAAATTATGCTCTTTAAATTTTTAAAAAAATTTTCCTAATCATGGGCCTTGACATTCCATATGTATTTTATTACATGGTTTTCAAACATCTAAAGCATCCCAATTGAAAATATCACTGGAATTTTTATAATCTATATTTTAAGTTAGAGGTAATTAATATCTTTAATAAATTGAGTTACTCCATCTATTAGTATTCAAATATATTTTTTATTTACATCTTTATAACTGTTTCTCATAGTTTTAATTTTTCCATGAAAGTTTGGTATGTAGTCTGTATTTATATTTGTATATTCTTCTCAAGAATATTTTAAGTTCATTATCCTGATGTTTAGAAATTCAGGTGGTTTTTTCATATTGAATCATTACCAAGAATGCTAGTTAAAATTTTTTCATTATAATACTATATCTGTACTTTCTTGGTAGGTTGCATAGAAAATCACATCTTCTGATTTCTTCCTTAATAGTTTTTAAGCATTTTTTTTCTCATTCTCTTTATACTTGAGTTGGTCATAAAATAAGTTGAATTGGAGTGACAATTGCAGCCTTTTTTGATATTATTTCTTATTTAATACTATCATTTAAAGATCTTTCAGCATAAAAATAATATTACTATGGGATTTTTACAGATAACCTTTACCCAGTAAAGATTTTGATCTATTCCAAGATTATATTTACATTTATATGTAAAGTTACTTAATATATGCTGATCTCTAATAAAAATATATATTTACAGTAATACTCAAGATGTTGCATTAAAATATATATTTTTCTAATGCCAAACTCAGTTTGCATTATTGAAGTAAACCCGTTTTATGGTTATGTACTTTGCTGAATTCTGATTATATTTTGCTTAGAATTTTGGATCAATATTTATAAGTAATTCAGCCTTAATTTCCTTTTCTTATGTAGTCATTAATGACTTTTAGGAGCAGTTGTTAAAGAGCTTTATTAAATAAGTTAGGGTATACCCCTTCTTTGTCAATGATTAGAAAATTCATTTAAGATTTTACATTGTGAGTATGATGTTATGGGAAATAAAATATGAAACAGGTTAAATTTTTGAAGATTGTAAGATATTTTTTAAATTTCTTATTGAGAAATTTTGTTACTTTCTATTTTTTATTAAAAATATAATTTTTATGTCTAACGTTCTCTTTTTTGAATATATAGTTAGGTCCCTTTTAAATTTTCACCATTGTTTTTATTATTTTCTTTTGTTAAGCTCAAAAAATAGGTTTTTAATTGCATTTATTGAGGTGACATTGGTCAATGATAATTAGATTTGAGGCATATAACTATATAATACTGTATATGTACTACTGTATCATATTTCAAAGAATCAACTTTCAATACCATTGTTTTCTATTATAGTAACTTATTGTATTTTGGCTGTGCTTATTTAATATTTTATTAATTTTTAAAACTTTTAGGTCAGGTATTTGCTCACTAAATATCAGTTCTCTCTGTTGTAAACATATAAAACCATGCATTTCTCCTGAATACCACAACCCACCAGTTTTTTGCACAATGATTTTAGTTCTATTTAGGCACATCTATTTTCTAAGTTCCATTATAATTACCTTGGAATATAATAATTTCATTTTTCTAAAATTATGATTTTTTATTTTAGATATATTTTATTTTAAATGAACTATTTGGAATTGGAGATTAATGACCATGTTTGAAATGGCTTGTTATGACTTAGTTTATGGACAATTTCTGTAATTGTTCCATGCATGATTGATAGGATTGTACTTTGCGATGGGCAAAGTAGGTAAGAACTGTTTGCCAAAGTGGGCTTGAGTAGATCAAATAGACTACAAGAATGTGTAAATAATGAATGTTAGCAATCTGAGCACTAACGAGTGTACGTAAGTGCACAGTACCATTATGATATCCCTTTGAGTTGATAAATCTATTGTAATTATCATAACCTACATATTTCTTTTCCATACCAAACAACTCTAAGCCTACTTTTGCCCACCCTGTATATTAACTAAGAACCACATTCAGCTTTCTAAATCTGGTTATAAGATGAATTTGATAATTTTGCTGACTAAATCTTACATCTTCACTGATACTTTTTGCCTGCTCCATCTATTCATCATTGAAATATTTGTTTTGCATTTCCCCATTGGCATTTTCAATTTTCAGTTTTCTGGAATGTCATTCAATTTTGCTTTATATGTTTGAAGCTGCAGTATGATACTTGGAGATGGTGAATTTTAAACACGTGCAATGTAATCAAGTAGACTGATTCAGTAAGCTATTGGCTATAATAATCAGGAAGTTAGAAATGATTTATTTTGTAGTTTCGGGTTGGAAATTATGAAAGTATGTGGAGAATAACCAAAGCCATGGAAATAACTGACATCACCCAGAATAAGTTTGTTAAATAAAAGAGAGGATAACTCTGAACTCTGTATATCTCAGTACTTAAGGGCAGCTGGGGAAGGTGAGCCTGCAAAGCCAAGTGACAAGTAGCAGGCAAACTAGCAGGAGGAAATTTAAGACAGTGTGTCATGGTAGATAAGAGGGCATTCATAAAAAGGGGGCATAAGCAATCGAGATCATTTGCAGAAAGATTAGTTAATGATTGAAAAATAAAGATGGAGTTCAGAGCAGAAAGGTCAAACAACATTGGCATGAAAATTGATGCAAGAATAGGCTAGGTAATAGCAATGTGGAGAGAAGCCAGTGGTGAAGACTGGGAGTCTTTCAAGGGGTTTAACAAGGAAGTAAAGAAAACTAGTGGTTGGTAAATGCAGTCAAAATGGATGCAGCAAAATATAAGAGAGACATGAGCATGTTTGAAGGAGGGAAAGAAAGGAAGATTATGAGAAATGTTGGGAAACTGAAGTTACTAATGCAGAGTGAAAACTTGGCATTCAGAGTAAAATTCTTCAATTGTAATAATTATATCATAGGAGGCAAGTCACTATGGGTCTTTGGTGATAGAAAGTTGATGGTATTATCCCCTGAGGGTGAAGGTGGTATCATCTGCTGGAAAGTTGGGGAAAATGTGAAACACAATTTTTAAGATGGTAGAGAAAAAAGCCTTAACTAAAGTTCATTGAAAGAAGCACTGGATATTTAATGTTCTTAGCTCCAAACCTAAGTAGAGAGGCCTTTTCCTGCCAATGAAATTTCAGATGTAATTTCACTGCCACATGAAGGATAAAAATGGAGGAATAGTGCCTCAGAAGAACACATAGAAAATTAATGCATTAATATAGCAAATCAGGCCCTGGCTGGTGGCACAGTGGATAAGGCACCAGCCTGCAAAACCAAAGGTCACTGGTTCGATTCCCCAGCCAGGGCACATAACCAGGTTGCAAATCAGGTCTCCAGCCAGGTCCGTAGTTGGAGGCAGGTGAAAGGCAGCCATGCATCGATGTCTCTCTCCTCCTCTGCCTCTCTCCCTCCCCCTCTCTCTAAAAATAATAAATCAAATCTTTTAAAAAATATATAGTAAATTAATTGACTGGCACAATCAGCAGTTCAATTTTTTCAAAATTGATTTCAAGGAAACATACTATTCTACAAAAGAATCAATCTTCAGACTGCAGTAATTAAGTCGAGACTTCTATATTGTTCTATAAACACTTGATCAAAATAATAGTAATTAAACCTACTTTATATTCATAATTAAGAACATACTTCCAGATAAAATTTGAATGATTTAACATGACTATAAATAGATGCAATGAAATAGAAGGTGATCAGTTATTATCAAGAAACTTCTATTGCATGCAAATAATCTAACATGTTCTTCAAGCAATAGCTAATTTGCCTATTGAAGTCCAAATTTCTATAATCAAATGTTGATTAATCTGAGAGTTGGAAGACCTTTGAGTTTGTGGAAAAAGAGAAGTCCCATATGATTCTTTGTGCTGAAAATATTTATCTTTTAGTTAAATTGTTATGCTGCCAGAATTAGAGATCATGGATCATCAAAACATAAAGTATTATCAGTACCTACAGCTTAATATAAGTAAGCTATAGTGCTAATAATAAATAACATAAGCAAAATATTTATATTTTTAGTGTCCAATCTTATTTTAGTAAACATAAATCATGTAAAGAAATGTAGTTTTATTTATGATCTCTTTCCTCCAAACTTATTTTCTCCAAAAGTCTTACATAATTTATTCTCATATTTGTGAATAAAGAGTCAAACTTTATTGTGAAGATATTTACTGAGCAGTAACTAGCCATTCATAGCATAAATGTAATCTAGGTACCTGTAATTCTTTCTATATTAAAAGAATTCATACTATAGTACTTAAAATATTACTTTCAGAGACCATACTAAAGATAAAATATTCTCTGAATAAAGTAGTATTTTTAAATGGTATCAACATTAACATTATTTTAAATATAAGGTCTAAGATATTGTGACCTTTTTATTATAATTTAAGGAGAATATTATCTCCTCTGTCAATTCCCTGTAAATTAACCTTTTTACATAATAGGTTAAAATACATATGTCTCGTTGAAGATTTTGATTAAAAATACTATCTTTGGATTAATTCTCTACGTTAGAAAAAATTTAGAGATAATAATTACTCCATCATGGGTAAATTTGGCTTACCTTAGGAAAAGTGTAATAGCAGAACAATTGTTGCAAATTTGAAATGTAACTTGCTTGGAATCAAATAATTGCCACCTATGATTTCTTGATGGAATTGATAAAGAATTTTAAAGCTTGATTTCCAGTATAGAATATATAATTATATATTATATATAAGCTATACTATATTATATATAGTATATACTATATGTATACTATATTATATATAAATTATTTTATATGTACATACACACCATATATTATCTTCTACCAAAAAAATGTAATAGCAAATGTTTTACATATTGCATTTGATTATAATACTTTTTTATAGTATTAATGCTGAGTGGATGTCATTGAATTAATTTGCTTAAAATATTGAGGTGAAAGCTATGATATTTTGGTATATTCGAGATCCTAAAACCCATTTAGATGAAAGTTAGATGAAAGAGGCAGAAGTAATATCTTGTAACTAAAGAGGCAGTGTCTCAAATGGAAAAAAAAATTAAAGATTTTATTTTTATTATTTCCAGAGAGAGAGAAAGAGAGAGGGGCAGTGGGGAAGAGAAACATCAGTGTATGGTTGCCTTTCACCTGCCTCCAGCTACAGACCTGGCTGGAGACATGGCTTGCAACCTGGTTATGTGCCCTGGCTGGGGAATTGAACCAGCGACCTTTGGGTTCACAGGCCAGCTCCTTATCCTCTGTGCTACAGCCAGGGCTGAAAATTTTATTATCCACTTCAAAATATTAAAATATTTGACCGAAGAATGTTCATTTATATTCCAATAAGTGACAGCACTATTCTGTGTTAAAATGCATTTGTCCATGTTCTGTTGCATCTCATATAATTTTGTAACATTTAAGGCACGTGGACATTACAATTTTTTCTGTTTTTGAGGTATAATCCTGCTTATTTTAAAACATTAATATTCTGTTTTAATAAAAGCTCTATTAGCTACGCCTTCACTATTCTTTTAAAAGAATAGCACTGACTTTTGATGTTTGGATTGTGTTCTAGTTCCTAACAAGCATGTATCTACTACTCTTGCCTATCATCCATAGCTACAACTTAGGGCCTAGAGAAACAGATGAGATCTAACCTTTGTACCTCTTGAGAATCAAAGAAGTAAATTCATTCTAACTAAGACTGAGAGCCAAATAAGATTATCTGTTGGCACCATTTAAATTTAATGTTGTACTGGGTGTTCTATTTAGTATAGTAAGGAAAATGTTAAAATAAAAAGTATAGTATTGGAAAATAATGTAAGTTTGATTTTATTTGTGTCTGAAATAATTGTATACTTTAAAAAACATGGGAGTCTAGAAAACAACTTAAATAAAGCAAGTAAAATTAACAAAGCCATGGGCTACAAAATTAATATTCAAAAATATATTTTATTTTCAAACTAGCAGTAAACCATTAGAAAATGAAATATATAAATGTACTTACAGTAGCATTAAATATAAATTTGACACTTGAGTCATTAAAGTATTTCAAAGTTTATCAGTATGATATTTTATTACCAACTGCCTTTGTTCCTCATTACTGTAACAAATACTGATGTTAAGCTTATTAATTTTGTTTATTCAAACCATTAATTTTATTTGGTTTTATCTATGGAGTCAAATAACACTGAGTAGGATGCAAGAAAGTAGCTATTTGCATCAATATCAGGAAACTAAATGCAGAATAAACTTGTCAAGAAAGGCCAAGGACTCTTTACTGAAAACTATATGAAACTGTTTAGAGAGATTAAGGACAGCTTAAACTAATATGGATGTATACCATGTGTATGAATTGAAACACTCAAGTTATTTTTGTTCTTTTTTTAACTTTTAATTAAACTTTACTGTTGTATTTTTTAACTGTTTAATTTTTTTAATTTAATTTTATTGTTGTTGTATTACATCCATCCCCTTTTTAAAAAAAATTTTATTGTTGTTGTATTACATCCATCCTCTTTTTGCTCCCCTCTGTCCCCCTCCCCACCAACCCATTCCCACCAAAGTCAATCCCACCTGTTGTCATGTCCATGGTTCCTTTATACTAGGTTCTTGTCTAAGCTGCTCCCCTTTCTTGCCTCTGCCTCCCCCCTCCCCCCAAACCCCTTCCCCCTGACCACTGAAGGCCTATTCACTGTATTCATATATCTGGTTCTGTTTTGCTTGTTGTTAGTTCTGTTCATTATTGTCCTGTAATGGGTGAGATCATATGGTATTTGTCCTTCACTGACTGGCTTATTTCACTAAGCATAATACTTTCTAGTTCCATCCATGTTGTTGCAAAGGGTAGGAGTTCCTTCTTTCTTTCTGCTGTGTAGTATTCCATTGTGTAAATGTACCAAAGTTTTTTGATCCAAGCATCCACTGATGGGCACTTAGGCTGTGTAACACTCAAATTCTTGAGATAACAACCCTCTCCAGTTGATCTATGGGACATCCAAATTTGATTTTAAAGACATTGGTGTTTTTAGACATTGATAAACTATTCTAAATTATTTGAGAAAGAATAAGCACAGTGATAAGTCTTATATAGTTTCAAAATTATTATAGTGGTTAATTCTTGACAAAGGTTCCAAGACCATTAAAAGGAGTGTTGTGACTTTGTTAATTTAACATTTGTTAAATAAAGTCTGAGGGTCTCTGATGGTGAGACATGGTTCATCAAAAGGCCTCGTAGGAATTGAAACAGGGGAGTTTTACTTAAAGGCCCTGGAGTATGTATGTACCAGGCAGGCCTCATGGGATCACATGGGGAGGTCAACTCACATTATAGGCAGAGGACATGCTGCAGGACCTTAGGGTCCACTAATGGAGTGCTTTGGGGATCCCAGGCAAAGGCCAGATTGGGCAGTTCAGACCCCATCAAAGAGTGGAATTTTGTTATAATTCATGGAAATCTTAACTAGGGGGCATGCCCTGGGAGGTGGAGGAGACTTCCTATCACAAGATCCTTTCAGGGAGTCATATCAGGAACTTACCTTTACTTGTGACTTTGTGGGCTGCTGTCTAGAACATGTGGGTAAAGCTAATGTGTCCGTTCAAGACCCCACAGGCATCTTGGATGCACAATTGAGTGCCGAGGCAGTAATGTCATTGAGCAGTTTAGCTAAACTTTCTACATGGACATAGTACACACACACATGCTCATATATAGTTTGTTCACTCATCCAGCTTCTTCTACTGGAATTTTATTTCTTAATACTTTTTACATTTTTATAATTGTGACATATTTTAAAAATAGGATAACAAGATAATAAACGTCAAACCACCTTATTTAATAAAAAATTTAAAAAGTATTTTCTTCAAAAGATACCTGTACTAAAAGCAAAAGGCAAGCCAAAGACTAGGTGACTATATTTGCAGAGATTATCTAGGAATTGATTACCCAGATATAATGCTAAAAAATTCCCATCATCTATTCTTTTATTCTTTTTAACATCAATTTACCTGAAATGTATATTTGAGTTAGTGAAACTGTTCTAAATGCAAAACTTGTCTAAAATTATATACAGAACCAGGCAACAAAATTATCTGATATGCAGCTATTCATCAAATCACTAAAAATCCTAAATATAGGGGACCAATATAAAAACTTGATGAAAGACCAGTTTGCTGATGGAATATCTCTAGTGTCTTAATATGCATTGAACACTTATCTCAAATATGCAAAATTAGTTTTTCTATATAGCATGTTAATTGACAAATTGATATTTAACAACTAAAACCATCCAAAACACTTGTAATAACTACCTTTGAATTGTGATTTTGATTTGCTTTTAAAATACTATCCAAGGAACCCTGGATTTTGTATTTTGTATTCTCAATTACAAGCCATATGTTGTAGAGTAAATCAGTCTCTCTCTCTCTCTCTCTCTCTCTCTCTCTCTCTCTCTCTCTCTCTCTCTCTCCCTCTCTCCCTCCCCCCTCACCCCACCTTTCTCACACACACACACACACACACACAGACGCATATACCATCTAATTGAGTTATAGTCTAGCTATCACTCTGATAAGCACTATTTCCAGAGATTCATAGATCATCTTCCCTGACCTTTGGTAAACTGTATGAGGAAAGAAAAACAATACAATTTCAGAGTTTCTGTTATTCTCTCTTAGTGTGTTTTGTATGTACAGTATAATTTTTGTTCTGGACCCTCTAGACAAACTGCAGGATATCCACACTACTGGCTAATTCCTAATGTTCTAATTTTCCTTCTTAAAATGTGTTTGTAACCCCAAAGCAATATTTGCAGTGCTTTCAAAGTCAATTACAGAAATAAGCAGAGCAACAAAATATGTGATACTTTACATGCACATTCCCAGCAGAAGCAGGGTGATGTGAACAAGTTGATGTGACTTTCTGGTTTCCTGCTTCACCTTCACACAGAGATGGCCAGAGGAGGTGGCCACTTGGAGCTGTGCTAGAAGCTCTGGTTCTGGGGGCAGTGGAACAGGCTTTGAATCTTTCTTAGCACCTGCTAGTGGGCAACCTCAGACTAGTAACTTACTCCTGATGAAATTTGTTATGTTTTTTCTTTGTCTGTGTATTTTTATTTTATTTTAATTTTATTGTTGTTGTATTACATCCATCCCCTTTTTGCTCCCCTCTGTCCCCCTGTCTGTGTATTTTTTAAGTTAAGAAATTATAATTGTAAAAAATATATATATATATATATATATATATATATATATATATATA